>JAPEBW010001450.1:0-24016 GCA_027405785.1 Ophiocordyceps robertsii | reverse complement strand
CTATAAATACGCTGAAATATACATCAAATCCGCTATACAATTCTGCATACCATACATATTTCTTGATATTATTCCAATCACATATGAGCAAGATATCAGCAGATTAAGAAGAGGTGTGTGTGGAGACTATATGCATGATCCGTGCCAAGTCGCTACGCCACCTCGTATTCCTTGCGGGATTAATCCCTAGGCTTACAAATACAATATTAACCTAATAATAGCTATTGGCCCACTATGCATGACTACGCTAGACAGGGGGCTCTTTTCTAAATCACTTAAGTCACTTATAGCTTGGGAATTGTCTATATAAGGAAGCCTTGGTCCCCCCTTCACCTTAGATAGATTATTAACCTTACACACACATATCTTACCTATTTCTTTACCTTTTCGCACACTCTTTGCATCTCTATAATCCCCTTACTCGTGGCTATAAGCCTGCTTTCTTCTACACCTATTTGCTCCTTAATTATAAAACTAAGAGATCGTTAGCTAAACGCTAATATATTAATCGTATATTAATTACTATTATATTTATCTTAGCACTTATAATACTGTTCTTCTTTTAATAAGTTCTCTTAGTATAATTAAACGCCTTATAAAGATATTTAGATATAATAGCGAGATAGCGGCAAGCCTCTTCGCTAAATATAAAGGCGTTATTATTGCTCTTATTGTCCTTAAAATTAGTATTATTAACGTTAAGTATATTAAGCTCCCGAATATAATTAAGCATAGCGACTATATTAATATAGTCGCTAGCTATAAGTATAGCCGCTTAAAGAACGATAAACTAGTAAATATTTATAATAAAATAAATTAATAATTTTAGTTAATTAATAATATACTTAATTATAAGTAGCTATATTTTAATAGCACTACTTATACCTTATAAAGGTCACGCTAAAGAAAATATACTTTATCTTTATAAATTTATTAAGCTTTAGCTTACATGCTTTATAAGCTATAATAGCGGTATAAAAATAATATATATACTAAAGTTTAGTAGGTATTATACTATTAATATAGATAGCGCGGGCTTTAAGCTTTAAACTATATATATTTCACTTATAAAACGATATAAATATCAGCCTTATTATTACCTTTATTAATTTAAGTATTATTATTACTATCGCTATTATTATTACTTATTATATTAAGCTACACTCTTTTAAAGAAAGGTATAATAAGCGAAATATTATAAGGAAGTTTTATTAATATCTTAAAGCTTATTTAGTCTTATTATAACTACTTTAAAGGAGTAGTATTATTATTAGCACTACTAGTACGATAGGTAAAAACCTTACTTTATACTTATTAATTATTAGTAAGCGTATTAATTACTATATTCTTAAGGATAAGCATAAAGTTAAGTATAAGCATCTCTTTCAAAGGTGCTTTTTTATTATAAAGCGGCGGTAAGCTAGGCGTCTTCCTAGCTTAACCTCTCTTAGTATTAGTTCCGGCCTTTTAGGTTAAAAAAGAGATAAAGACTTTAGGAGAACCTTAATCGCGATTACGACGCTTTAAGAGCGAAACCTTTAAGAGTTAATGCTATATTTAATATAGGAAATTAGCGCGGCTATTAGTTTAGCTCGGCTTGAAACTATAAGGTATATTAGCAATAATAAAGAGGTATAGAATATATATTAAATAAGGAGTAAAAAGGTATAGAGAACTAAATAGCAAAATAATTATAAAAACGTTAAAAAGGAAAAGAAAATTAAAATGTATAGAGATAAGTATAATAAACCTTAAATTAGTATATTGCTACTAATATATAGGCGTAATACTTATACCTGCTTAAAGGCAATTAATATTATAATAACTTAATATATAACCTTTCGTATTTAATACTATATTTAATTATATATTACTCCTAAGTGTATATATTATTATATTTTCTTTACGCGCGCTTATAAAACGAATACTAACTCAGGATATAATTATAACCTTATATTACTAAATCTCTTATAAATAGTATACTTAATATACTCTTTATTAAATAGCTAAAAGTGTTAATTATAAAGGGGGAATAATTATAAGAATAGTATAAATAGTAAAAGCTAACTAAGTATAGGGAATACGCTAAGTAAAAAGCCATGCTTTTAGTCTTAACTTAATAGGTAGTTAATAGGCCTCCGCGATTTAAGCTAAAAGACTCTCTTTTTTATAAGCTTTAGTCTTATAATTAAGTAAGTAGCTAAGCAATACTATAACTTATTATACTATTTACTATCTTTTCTACTTAATTAATAGTATCGCGAGACTATCTTCTTATAAAAGAAAATAAGATACTACTTACTTTATATAGATTTAAAAATATATTCTTAGTAAATAAGTCTAACTTATTAGTAATTAGAAAAGAAATAAATTATATAATTAACTTAACTTTTAGTATAAAACCTCCTTTTAAACTAATTTACCCTTTCTCTTTTAACAAATTATAAGTATTAAAAGACTAAATTAGTAACTTTATAAGACGCGGTATTATCTAAGAGTTATAAAGCTTAGTAAGTAGACTAATCCTTTTTATCTTAAAGAAGGATAGTAGCCTTTATCTTTATATAAACTATTAAGGACTTAACCGTGTTATATAAAAGAATCGGTACCTTTTACGTTTTATTTTAAAGATCTTTAAATAGTATTAAAGGGCTAAATTCTTTTATAAGATTAATATTTAAAACGTATATTAACGTATTTATATAAAAGAAAACGATAAGTAGAAAGAAGCCTTTTAATTATGTTAGAAAACTTTTAATACCTTATTAAACTATTAAGCTTAATAAAGACTTTAGCTAATTTTAAAAGCTATATTAATTAAGCGTTAAAAGGCCTTATTAATCATATTTATATAGTATATCTCGATAATATTCCTATCCTCTTATAAATAAAAGAAGAACATATTAAAGACTTTTAATAAGTTATAAACAGGCTATACGCCCTATAACTATTCGCAAAGCTATTAAAATATATATTCTAATAACAATTAATTAAGTTCTTTAAGTTTATTTTATTAATTAATAAATTACTAATAAATCCTTTATAAGTAAAGGTAATCGCTAAATAGCTAGTACTTAATACTTATTAAGATATTTAAGTCTTCCTTAGGTTTATAACTATAATTATTGTTTTATTTACCGCTACTTTTATATAGTAGTACTTCTTACCGCACTACTAAAGGGTAATAATAATAATAAGAAGCTAAAAAGAATATACTTAAATATAACTAAATTTATAGCGTTTTAGTCTTTAAAGGATATATTAATTAAGATACCCTTACTTTAATACTACGATTTAAAGAGGTATACTTTAATTAAAACCAATATATTATTATATATAATAGCAGGCATTTTATCTTAGTTTAATAATAAAGATCGCTACTATTTAATTATATTTTAGTTAAGAAAGTTTAAAAACGTTAAGTTAAACTATAAAGTTTTTAACTAGGAACTATTTACTATTATAAAGTTATTTTAATATTAGCAATACTACGTAAAAGAAGCTATATAATAAGTAAAAGTCTTATTTAACTATTTTAACTTTTAGACGTTTATACGCTAAACCTCTTTTAATTAAAAATACGTACAATAGTATATATACTTAGTATTATTTAACTTTACGATTAAGTATAAAGTAAGGAAGTTAAACTTAGCTAATATCTTATTAAGAATACTTAAATATAAAGGAAAAAAGCTTATATTTATTAAGTTATTATTAAAGCTTTAGTTAAAGCTAGTACTAATTAATTATATAGTTATTAATAATCTATAAATAGATAATAAAAAGTCTTTATAAGTAAAAGAAACCTTAACCTTAAGCTAATATAAGTATAGCGAGTTACCTTTATATAAGGAAAATATATAAGCTTTTATATAGCAAACTACTACTAACTTAAGAGTAGACTTAAAGTAACTAGCTATATAAGTTAAAAAGAGAGCTATTTATAAATAGCTACTTTTAAGAAAGACTATAAGGGATATAGCTTAAGGCCTTTTAGTATATACGATAAAAGTTCTTAATACTTTGCTTAAATTGCTAAAACGTACTTAAAGTAAAGATATAGTAATTACTTAATAAAAAGCGATTAAAGACTTTTTAAAAGAGAAGTATCCTTAGTTATTACGATTTAATAGATTATTGCTATAAAGAGGATAAATCGTAGTACCTTTAAATACTACTTTATAGTAAGAGTTAATATAACTTTATTATAACGACCTATTTATAATATACTTTAAAAGCTAAGAAATAAGTAAATTACTATTAAGAAACTTTTACTAAGAGAATATAGTAAAGAATATTTATAAATAAATTTAAGAAACCTTAGTATGTTAAGGCGCTATATTAAGGAAGCATCGCCCTTATAGCGCTATATAATTATTGCTATACCTTATATAAAAAGAACTATTAATAAACTGTACTATAAGTCTATTAAAAGTATAATAAAAAAATAAGAAGTTTATATAATATTCGTAGTTTTAAACCGATATACTAAGTATTGCCTTTTAATTTTATACTTAAAAATATTAAAGGCGCTTAAGCTAATAAAGGCATTTTATTATAATATTCAGTTAGTATATAGGACCTTAAAAAGCATAGTAATAAATAGAGAATTACTTTTTACTAATAGGTTTTAATTAAACCTATATTTTAATCAATAAGTAAAACGTAAGTTATTAATAGCGTTTTACCTTTAAACTAATAAGTAAATAAAACTTATAAATTAAGTAGTGTACTACTACTTAAGATACTTTATATATATTAAATAAATAAACTAAGCATCGTTTTTCTACGTAGTATAATTTGCGATAATAATAGAACTAATATTACTACTAAGCTATTCTTTAATAAGGCCTTTTTTAGCTATTAGCTAAACTTTTATATTAAAGTTAAAGACGATATTATAAAAAAGAAGGTACTTAAAGTAAGAGTAAGAATTAATAAGCTAAAAGCTTTATAATAACGATTTAAGAAATACTAATAAAAGGCTATTAAAGCGTAGGTAAAGTACTACGACTTTAAGTATTAGCTACTTTTACTTAAAGTTAGTAACTTTATTATGCTCTTTATAAAGAATTTATACCTTAAGGATTAAAAGAGGAAGCTATCTTTTAAGTATATTAAACTATTTTAAGTACTATAAGCTGTTACGAAGTAGGCTTATCGTTTAGTTCTTTTAAATAAGTACTTATATATATTTAATGTATTTTATATTAGCTTATTAAAACCTTAAAAAGAAAGGCTAAGCAATTAAAGCGGCGCCGAACTATTAATAATACTTTACTTTTAAGATAAAGAAGGCGAATAAGAAGTCTGAAAAGTGCTAAATAAAAAACACGTTAAAAGCAATACTTTTTTCTTAGTTTAGTAAAAAAGATAGCTAGTAAAGTATAACTAATACGTTAACGCTAAAGATATAGCGAAAACCTAAGCACTTATTAGCGAATACTTTACTAACTTTATAAAGAAAAAGAAAAAACGTAAAACTAAGGAAAGGCTAAGACGCTAAAGGTATAAGGATAACTTATTTATAAAGTTAAAATTTCTTACTAACTTAGTATTAATACGTTACTAACTAACTATATCCTTAGTTAAGGTAACTATTTATAAATTAGTTTAATATAAAATAAAAAAGAGAAGTAAGCGAAAGTAAATAACTAAAAGAAAATAAAAGCTAAGCTAAATCCTTATTAAAATCATAAGAATAAAGAAAAAAAACTATAAGCTAAGCTATTATTGCTTTATATTATAAATAACGGAGAGACAAAAAAAAATAAAAAAAGATTAACTTAAACCGTCCTTTACTTATATTAACGCTTTACCGGTATTAAGAGAACTTACTTAATAGTCCCCTTATTTATACTAGTTAAGGAGGGAAATATATATATCCCCCTGTCCTTTCTTAGCTACGTCTAAATTAATATAGCACTTACCTCCGCCTTTATAATAAGTAAAGCATATTGCTAAGACGTATATCTTATATCGCGTATAAGTAGCTAGAGTTTTAACTATACTTCTTAAGCATAGTACTTTAAACTAGCTATGTTAATACTAAAAAGCGGCGCCGGGGTTAACCGAGTAAGTAGCTTACGCCGCTTATCGATAAGCGTATAATAATTACTATACTAAGACTAAAAGATTATTAGCTAAATACTAGTATATTAATCGTATATTAATTACCGTTATATCCTTTTTAACACTTATAATACTATTTTTCTTCTTATAGGTTATCTTAGCGATATTAAACGCCTTATAAAGATATTAAGCCGTTATAGTAAGATAGCGGCGAGCCTCCTCGCGAAATATAAAAGCCTGATTATTACTATTATCGTTCTTAAAATCGGTATTATTAATAATAAATATATTAAGCTCTTAAATAAAATAAAACATAGTAACTATATAAATATAGTCGCCGGCTATAAGTATAGCTATTTATATAACGATTAACTAGCAAATATTAACGATAAAATTATGTAATAATTATAATTAATAAATAATATACTTAATTAGAAGTAGCTATACGCTAATAATACTACTAATACTAATAAAAGTAATGCTAAATAAAATATACTTAATCTTTTTAACTTTAATAAGCTTTACCTTAAATACTTTATAAGCTATAATAGCGGTATAGAAAGAATATATATATTAAAGTTTAGTAAGTATTATACTACTAGTATAAATAGCGCAGGCTTAAGCTTTAAACTATATATATTTTGCTTATAAAACGAAAGGAATATTAGCCTTATCATTACTTCTATTTATTTAAGCATTATTATCGCTATTACTATTACTATTGCTTAGTATATTAAGCTACTTTTCTTTAAAAGGAGGTATAATAAGCAAAGCGTTATAAATAAGTATTATTAATATCTTAAGGCCCGATTAATTTTATTACTACTACTTTAAGGAAGTAGTATTATTATTAGTACTACTAGTACTAAGGGTAAAAGACTTACTTTATACTTATTAATTATTAGTCGGTATATTAATTACTATATCCTTAAAAAGAGGCGTAAGGTTAAGTATAAGCACTTTTTTTAAAGGTGCTCCTTTATTTTAAGGTAGCGGTAAGCTAGGTATCTCCTTAGCCTAACTTTTTTTAGTATTAATACTAGCCTTTCCGGGTAAAAGAGAGTTAAGAACTTAAGGAGAACCTTAATTACGATTATAACGCTTTAAGGGCAAACCCCTTAAGAGTTAATACTATATTTTATATAGTAAATCGGCGCGCTTATTAGTTTAGCGCGGCTTTAAAGTGCGAGGTATATTAGCGATAATAAAGAGGTATAAAATATATATTAAATAAGGAGCGAAAAGGTATAAAAACCTAAATAGCAAAATAATTATAAAAAAGTTAAAAAAGGAAAGAAAAATAAAAGGTATAAGGATAAGTATAATAAACTTTTAACTAGTATTTTGCTATTAATATATAAGCGTAATACTTATAATTGCTTAAAGGCAATTAATATTATTATAACCTTATATATAGCCCTACGTATTTAATACTATATTTAATTTTATGCGACTATTAAGCGTATATACTCTTCTATTTTCATTATACGAATTAATATAATAATATTAACAAAGAATATAAGTTTAACTTTATATTAAATAGTATACTTAATCTACTTTTAACTAAATAGCGAAGGGCGTTTTTTATTAAGGGGGGATAATTATAAGAATAGTACTAATAGTATAAGCTAACTAAGTGCGGGGAATACGCTAAGTAAAAAGCCCCGCTTTTAGTCTTAACTTAATAAGTAGTTAACGGGCCCCCGAGACTAAAGCTAAGAGACTCTCCTTTTTAAAAGCTTTAGTCTTATAAAAAAGTAAGCAGCTAAGTAATTTTATAACTTATTATACTATCTACTATCTTTATAACTTAATTAATAGTATTAAGAGACTGTCTCCTTATAAATTTTTTATATAAGAAGGCCTTAGTCCTTTTTTTACCTTAAATAAATTATTAACTTTATATATATATATCTTATTTATTTCTTTATCTTTTTACATACCTTTTATATCTTTTTAATGCCCTTACTTATAGCTACTTACTTACTCTCTTTTATACTTATTTTGCTCCTTAAGTCTTTAAAACCTTAGCGGGGTCCGCTTAGTATTATTTATTACGTTTTCTTAAGCGCGTCTTTATAGCGCGTAGTTTAAGCGTCTAACTATAAAGTTTTATAAGGGTTTCTTAAAAGCTAAGTAAGAAGTTTAAGCGTAGTCGCCTAGATTTTATAATAACTCCCTTATAAAAAAAAGGAAATTTAATATCTTTATTAAGTATAGTAAAAATAAAGTAAATAAGGGCGCTAAGTAATAGCTTTATAACGGCGACTTTTTATTATGTTAGTATTATATTATTTCTACTTTATAAATAGTGTTTTAGCTTATCCCGCTAATAGCGGCTAAATAGCTAAGAAAAGTAAGTAAAAAGCTTTTTTAAGGCTTTTTGTACTTATTTATTTTAATGTTTTTATTTTTTTAAGGCGATTAATACATTTAGCTAAAACTAATAATAAGATTTTAAACCTTTTTAAATCTATATCTTAATACCTTTTTAACTATAAAGAGCTATATTACTAAGAGAATATCTACATTTTATAATAAGATATGTTATTAAAAACTAGTTTACTTAAGCTTCTTTTTCTATTATTATTTTATTGACCTTTTACGATTTCTTTTAATTCTTTGCTAAATCTATTATACTACCTATTAGCTTTATAAGCCGCTTATAAGCGAGATATTATATCCTACTTATTACCGCTATTTTAACTCTTTTTTAGTCTTTATTACTAAACTTTCCGACTTATTATCCTTTTTAAATAAGGCTACTTTTTACGCTTTTCCGCTAACTAATAATTACTAAAGCTTTAGTTAAAGCTAGCTTTAATAAATCATATAACTACTAATAATCCGTAAAGGGATAATAAGAAGTCTTAATAAGTAAAAGAAAGCTTAACCTTAAGCCGGTATAGGTATAGTAAGTTCTGTTTATATAAAGAAAATATATAAGCTCTTATATAGTAAACTACTACTAACTTAAGAGTAAGGATAAAGAGATATATCTTTTAAAATTTATTAGTTATTATTAATAAAGTATTAAAGAAGTTTCTTATAAGATATTTTATAAGAATTATTTAGCTTAAGCTACTAAAAGCCTAGTAATAAAGTTTATTGCTATTATATAATATAAGATTAGCAGACTTTAATTTAAGATAAGTTTTTTTAACGTTTTATTTTAATTAGTCTAATTATTATAATAAGCATTATAGCTATTTATAACTTTGTTTATATACTTCTTAAGCCGTAAAATTAAGAAACCTTTAGATAAATCTTACTATATATAAGTACGGCTAATATAAAAGTATTTAGCGTTAGTATCTTTTATAATTTCCTTATTATAAGTCTTAAGGATATATAGTATTTAGCGTTTATTATTCTATATAAAGTATAATAGCCTTTACGATTAAAAGAATAAGAGCTTAAGAATACTATTTTTATCGCTAAGCTACGTAATAATCTTTACTTACTATATATTTCTTATATATCCGTTAATTATTTTTTAGCGGAGCGGTAATTCGATTAATACCTTTATATAAAACAGTACGCGGTCTATTATCCAATCTTATTAAATACGCTTTAATTCCCCTTTTTAGTTTTATAATATTAGCTTATTACTAAAGTATAGTAAATAGAAAAAAGCATTTAATATAATATTTTAAACGCTTAAGATATAATATACTTTAAGCAGGAACTAGTCTAAGTATTAAGAGGCGGGAATTAGTTTATTTTTAGATTTTATACTAATAAAAATAAGGACTTTTAGTATATAATTCTTTAAGTATTAGCGTAATTAGTAAAGATAACTACTTATAGTATTCTTATAGATAGCACTATAGTATATCGCTTATAAACCGCTAATATTAAGCTAGCTACCTTAAGTTTTATAAGCTAATATAAAGGTTCCCTGCTTTAAAGGGCGCGGCTTAAGCGAACGATAAGCTAAACTTTAGTCCGCGCTAATAAGGTCTTTTTATCCTATTTTATACCTTTTTTTAAGTAAAAGGCTTTAGCTATTACTTTATATTCTTAAGATATTTCGATTTTAATAAATCGTTATTAAGCGTAGTTTAAGTAATAAATCGTTTAAAGCTTAGTAAGCTTCTTAGTTAAAGTTATAAAGGCCTTTTTTTCTTTTAAAGTAAGTAAGAAGGCGGCTTTTATAGTATGTTGTACCGAATTTTAGCTTTTTAGCAGGAGTTTTTTTTTTACTTAAAATAGCTCCGTCTTTTATTTTTATAAGATATTGATTTCTTTAGCAAAATATAAAACTATATATTTTAGCTACGTAATAAAGCCGATTTATTTCTTAAGCCACTAAAAGTTCTTTAAGAGCGCAATATTTTTAAGGCCTATATATGCTTATCTATATTTATTAAGCTAATAGCGTTTACTTTAAACCTAAGAAGTAGTTAAACGGATATACTAAGAAGGATTTTAATCTAAATAAGGTAGTATTATAGGTATTAAAAGCGTATAATACCTCTTTTAAGTATTAAAAGTATTCTTTAGCTATATTAAAGTAAACAATAATATTATAAATCTAGGCCGCTGCGTATTTTTAGTATTTTTAGTGCTTATAAAGAACATTATAGATAAATCTTTTAATATATACTAAAGAGTTTTTTAAACTTATAAGTATTTTATATTACCTTTTTAGCTTGCGATATCTTATAACTAAAAATCTTTCCTTATAGTCTTAGTAAACTAAAAACTAGTAAAAAAGTAATTATACGTTTACCGCGCTAATAAACCTTTTACTTCGGTGGCGCTTAATTATATCGCTTTAAAGCGGTATTAAGTAAGCGTTTTAAGTAATAATAGCGTTAATCCCTTATAAATCTATAACTACTTATTTTTCTTCCGTTTACTATGTTTTATACTATAAATACTAGCGCTAAAAAGGGGGTTAGCTTATAAACCCGCTTTAATTTTCTTTACTTTGTTAGCTAGCTAAATATTATATATACTATTTTTTTTATCTTTATTCCTTAATAAAGATAATCTTAATACGACTTATTAGTATTACTATTATTTTACTAAAAGAATATATATATACTTAAATTCGTCTATATATACTACTACCTAATTCTTTTAAAGGCGGGGAAACGATTAAACAATTTTTTAGATTTTAAAGGCGTATTTTAAGTCCTTAATTTAAATCTAAAGACTTTTATTTATAGTAAGTTTAAGAAGATCTTTAGTCCGGCTGATTTTAAGCTTATAGTTCGCTATAATATCTTTTTATAAGAAGTCTTAAAAAGAGCTTATCTCTTTTAGGTTTTTTATTAAGACTTCCGCTAAAAATAAAAGAATATTAACTTTCTTATATAGCTAAAACTACTTATTAAGCTCTATAAATATTTTTACGTTTTAGCTTTAGCGGAGTATTAACAGTTTCTTAAAGCGGTTTATCGCTATAAAGCCTTTATAATCCTTTATAAATAACTAAGCGAGCTTAAGGTCGTTAAAGAAAAGTATTATATTACGCCTTAATAATAGTGCCCGGATTTATATAAATAAAGCGTAGCTAATATTAGCTAAAACTATTATAGTAGTTAAGCAGATAACCTACTAATATACTACTAGTCTTAGCTAAATAATCTTAACTTAAGCTTTAATCCTTTTATTAGCCCCGATTTATAGAATTAAAGTAGAATTAATAAGGTTTTTTTTTAGTTAGAAACTAAAAAATCTTAGCTTAGTAATATATTAGCCGCTAAGCGTTTTACTATTTAAGCGCAAATTTTTACTTTTATAACCGCGAGGCTACTATTTAGCCTTCTTAGTATATACGTAGTAAATTTTGCTAAATTAATAGTAGCTATTTATTTTACTCTTAAGATAAAGATTAATTAAAGGGAATTGATAATTACGTCTTAAAAGGTCTTTATAAAGTTAGCTTAAATAAGGCTTTAGTTTACTTTAGTATTAATATAAGCTTTAATACTTCTCCCGGGGCTTACTTTTCTATAGACTTATAAGTATATATAAGTAAATTATAATAGCTTATTAAGACTTAATAGCTAAACGTTAAAAAAGGCTTTAACTATTTAAACGCTTAAAAGCTTTTAAATAACTACTTATTATATTAAGCTATATCTTTATATAGCGATATCTAAGCTAAGGGTAAGGAGGTATTTAACTTAAATATATTAGTAAAGCTTATTTTTCAAGGGGAATACTTTACTATAAAACCTATTTACTTTATTAGCGTCTTAAACTAAGTTTACTATTATTTAAATTACGGCTTCCTTAAGACCTTTATTTATATTTATTTAAGCTTATTTTGTATTATAACGTTTATTCTTTAAATAGTAGTTAATCTTAGCTATAGTTACTTTTTTAGTTATAAAGTATACTTAATTTAGCTTTAGCGTTAATAAGTATATAATTTTAAATATTCCTTTTTTCTTAAGTTAAAAGACCTTAGCTTATATACTTAGTTATTTAAATAAGTTTTTTCTTTAGCTTAGTAAATATTAAGCGGGGTATAGTATTTTCACTTAAGCTAAGCAGTCCGCCGAAGTAACTTATAGTCTTAATAAACCTTTAATAGATAGTTAAAATATCCTGGATTACTCTTAAAGTATATATAAAGTATAGCTAGTTAAGCTTTATCTTTTTATAGGGTAGCTTTAATTCTTTTATATTAATAAGTTATTTTAACATCCTTAAGCATATTTAACTTATAGCTAAAAATAATTTTCCTTATATTTATTAATCTATCTATTAATATCTTTATTTCTCATTAAATATTATAAAGATTTTTAGATATAAATATTTAGCTTTTAGTAAATTATTATAGTTAAGTAGTTTAAATAATAAAGTACGGCTTTAGCTTTACTTTTTAAGCGTAATATTTAAGACTTAAAGTCAGATATCCTATAGCTATATTTTTATTAGTAAAGTGTTCTTTATTAAGTGCTTATTTATCGCTATATTTAGGCAGATTTAAAACTACTTTTATATCGGAGAAATTCTTTAGCTTAGTTTTATACTAAGCTTACTAAGCTCTTCTTATTATAGTTTTAAGAGGTCTTTAAAATATTTTTCTGCTATACTTTCTTAAAAGAATAAAGGTAATTAAATAGGTAATTTATCTATATAAGCCTTGCTTTTATTCGCGTTTTAGCGGATAAAGTTAATAAAACGGTTTACTCTTTAAAATATATTAGCCTTATTATCTTCTTAAACTTAATTAAAATACGCTTTAAGTAGTCTTAATAAGTTCAATCTCCTAATATCCTCGGCTTATAGTTAAGGCTTTTTTAAAGGCTTAGTAAGTACATCTTCTTTTTTTAATACATAAAAAAAACTAAGGAATTATTCGTTTAATATTACTATTACTTTTACTAAGGGGCTTAAGTCTATACTTCGTTATAATATCTACACGCTAAGTATAAATAAGTTTAGCTTACTAAAGGTATTACTTACTACGTTTTTATTACTTATTATTAAGATCTTAGTCTTAATACTTTTTCTAAGTGCTTAACTTTTTATTTTATATATATCTTAAAATCTAATGCGCTATTAAGCTTTAAGAGTAAGAGGCTTATTTTTATTAATTAAAAGTCCTAAAAACGGTTTAGTTAGCGCGGTTAAAATAGATAAAGTTAAATAGTAACTTTAAACTAAGAAACAATAAGGTATTTTTAAGGCGGATTTCCTATTAAGGCTTATAAGGCAAACTTTACTAATAGTATATAGTAAAAATATCCGCTAAGCTTCTTATCTTAAGGGAAAAGTCGTTTTATAATAGGTTTAACCTAAAAAGAATTTAAAGGGTAAGGAATTAAAAGGTATTTAAGTGAGGTTATATTTTTTTTTTCAATTTAAAGTATAATGAATTTATCCTAGTAATACTAAATTTAGCTAACTTAGTTAAACAGGCTTTATTGTTTTATAGTTTACTTTTTATTAGTATTTTAAAAGCGGATTACTTTTTAAAAGATAATAGTTTTAGCTTTATTACGTAAGACTTATTTTACGTCTTATTTAACTTTATAAGCTAAAATAGTATAAGACCTAAAAGATAGTAAAGGAGATTATTAAACTAGTATACTTAATAAGCTATTGCTTTTTCTGCTTTAGCGGCTTATTAATCTTAAAACTTTATTATAAGCGTATTAAGAAAAAGAGATTTATTAATAAGATTAAACTAAAAAGCTAATAAAAGCTTCTTACTAAAGAAAATATCGTTTAATATTTAACTTCTAATAAAATAAGTACTTAATCGTGCGGTATAGTCGCTTTTAGCTTAGCGGATATTTATAGAATTTCTATTTAAATAAGTAAGGATTATTTATATTTACTATGCCTTATAACTTAAAAAAAGAAGATATAGCGTAGATTAATTACAAATAATTAAGGCTAATATTATAAGGTAATTGATTTTAATTAAAGCTAGTACTATAAAAGTAAAGGATTAGTATCTAAAAACCAGCTTATCGTAATAGTAAATAAATATATTACCTGTTTCTAAATTATTTCCTAGCTAATACTTTATCGAATTAATACTTTACTAGATTTAAACCGCTTTTTATACGCTAAGAAAAGACGAATATAAACTTGGTACTAGTAAAAGATTAGCAGAAAGGTCTACTTTATATCCCGGAGAGGAATAAAGATGATTTAGCGGACTAAAATAACTATAAAACGCCGGAACGGCAAAATAATAATCTAGCTAATACTTATCTACGTATATAAAAAACTCTCTTTTCCTTTCTTTTTCTTAGCTAGAACTTAGAGCTTTAAGCAACTAAAATTCGCTTTTCTCGCTACCTTTTCCCTCTTATGCCTTAGTGCCTCCTCCTCCGTCTTATACTCTTAGTAGTTATAAGCCCGGCTTTTATATAAGCTACGTTAAACTCTTAATAAACATATATACCCTATAAATATATATACTGCTTATATAAATAAATATAAAAAAGTATATAAAATTAAAAACGCTACTATCTACGATATCTCCCGGCTTATAAGAATAAATTAAAGGAAGTCTTATACTTTTTAAGAGTATAAAAATATACTTTTCTTTTATATAGAAATATAAAGAAAATATGCTTCTATCCTTTATAAGAATATCGTTTATAAAAAATATTATTTATACTTTACGTGTTTTAGCTTTATATATTATAGAAATATAAATATATATCTGTATTTCTATATCTAAAGTATAATTATAGTATAATTATATTAAAACTATAATATAAATTAAAGATATAAGTATAATATATATATAATAATAAAGAGTATAGTAATATTATAATTATAAAAATAAATATAATATATAGAAATATAATTATAATATAAATATAACTATAAATATATTATACTTTTAAGTATTATACTTAAATATATTTTAAATATACTATACTATAACCTTTATATAAGTACTTTTTTAAAAAAAAGAACTATATTATACTAAAAAGCTTTATAAGCTTCAAAATACTATTATAACTATAAAATAAACTTATTTTAAACTACTTATATTAAATACTATTATAAACTATAATATAAATATAGTATAAGATATTATTATAACTATAAAATAAATATACTATAAAGTATTTTTATATAAAGTAATACTAAAACTATAAAATAAATATAGTATAAATATTCTAAATATTAAATATTACTATAAAGGAAATCTTAGTAAAAGTATATAATACTATGCCTTACGGCATAAGGATAAGGGGACAAGGCGCGGACTAATTACTGCTAGTTAGGGCTAGTACTACGGACTAATTACCGCCGGTCGGGCCGGTATTACGGACTAATTACCGCTAGTCGGGCCGGTATAACGGACTAATTACCGCACGTAAACGTATATAGGGGTTTAGAAATAGTAAAAAGCTTATCTATTCTTAAAGGCATAGCTAGCTACTTTATACTTAGTTCTCTAAGCTAATTTTAAGGATCTTTAACTATACTATCTATAGTACGTAAAATAAACCGTAGATATTCTTATAGAATCGCCTAATAACCTAGGTATAAGCCTAGTTAGAAATACTATAGACTATAGTTAAGGAAATCCCTTAAATATCCTTAAACGTCCTTTAAAAATCGCGGTAAGGTTTATCCTATATCTTTTAAGGTGCTTTTATAGTTAAAAACGGGTCGAACTATAGTTAGGATATCCCGCGGAAATCCTTAGAAATCCCTTAAAGATATTAGTAGAATCCGCTTAATAGTTTTTATAGTATCTCCCTTAGTTAAAGATATTATAAACTATAGTTAAGTAGGCTCCTAACCCTTTATAGTTATATCTTAGAAACCTTAGCAAGGTCCGACTAGTAATGTTTATTATATCTCCTTAAGCGAGCTTTCGTAGTGCGTGCTTTAAGCGTTCCTATCGCGGGGTTTTATAAGGCTTCTTTAAGAATAAAGTAAGGAGTCTAAGCGTAGCCGTTTAAATTCTATAATAACTCCCTTAAGTAAAAAAGAAAAGCTAATATCTTTATTAGTTTAAAGTAGGAATAAAGTAAAGGGGGTGCTAAGTAATAGCTTTATAGTAGCGTCTTTATACCGTGTTAGTAGTACGCCGTCCTTATTTTTTTAATAGTTTTTTCGGCCTATCTAGCCGATAGTAGCTAAGTAGCTTAGGATAGTTAGTAAGCGGCTTTATCGTAAATCCTTACCTTATATCTAGTTATACGGCTTTATCCTTATTAAGGCGATTAGTGCGTTTAGCTAGAACTTATAGTAAAGTTTTTCCGACTCTCTTTTAACGTATATATTCGGGCCCTTACTAAGTAGTAAGGAGTCTCCGCGCCGGGGAATGCTTAAGTTCTTTAGCGGGATACGTTATAAAAGACTAGCTTTATTTAGGCCTTATCTTATATTATTATCCTACCTACCTTTCCTATGCCGTTTTTCATCCTCCGCTAAGTCTCCCGTTTTACTTACTAGCTTTATATGCCGCTTATAAGTAAGATATTATATCCTACTTACTACCGCTATCGTAGTTATCCCCCGCTTTTTATTACTAGGCTTTCCGACTTATTATCCTTTTTACGCGGCGCTATTACTTAAGCCTTTCCGCTAACTAACGCGCGTCTAGCTACTAAGAGGGTATTAAGGTAAGGGTAAGCCGTCCCGCTAATATTAATAGGTATAGTTAGCACTAAGGTATCGAATATCTATATTCCCGCTTAAAAGCGGGTAATAAGGTCTTTAATAGCCTTAGTGCTTAACTCCTTGCTCTTAAGGTTTTAAACGTGCTTAATAGTCTTAAAGAACCTTTATATAAAGGGGGCCTTAAAGGCGAGAATATAAAGCGCGTAGTCGGTGCGGCTAATAAGGCGGATATTAAAGCTTAAGAACTTTATTGCTTAGGTTAAAGTTAAATCGCGTTTAGACTCTTCGTAGGCTTATAAGTAAAACTTAGCGTAGTTTATAGCTAGGCGGAAACTCCCGATTATTATAATCTTATTACCGGAGTATAGGCCTATAAAGCCGGGTCTATTAAGGATCGTATTAGTTACTACTAACGGCTTTTATAAGATTAAGTAGCAGAATATATCGCGAGGCTAGTTATCGCTATCTCTTCCGGTTAAGGAGGGACGGCGGATAAACTATAGTAAGGCGCTTATACGCCTTTATATAGCCGGGCTAGGCGTAGCGGCAAGCGGAAAGAGCGTTTACTAAGCGGGACCGAATAGGTCCTTAAGGCCTATAGCGGCTATAAGCTAAGAAGGGGATTTTATAGTATAGGCTAGACTGCGTACGAAACGAGATAGGGTTTCGGCCGTAATAGCTTAAGACGCCGCTATAAACCCGGCTATAAACTAGTTAAGCTAGGCCTTAAATATATAGTTAAGGATAGCGTAGACGTCGTTTTAGTTATTTAGCTAAAGCGGGTTTCCGCTAGCTACGGCGGCTACTATAAATCTTAAAACTATAGCAAGGTTAGCTAACCTTAAAGCGTTAAGTATCGGCTAGTTATTTTATTAATAAAGATTTCCGGCTATACCTTAAAAAATATATAAGCGGTAGGGGCTTTTAAACGGTAAAAGCTAAGCGGGAGGTATAGCTAAGTTACCGCGAAACCGGCCGTCTAGACCTCGCTATAATATAAGGCTAAAAGGCGAGTCGTTTAAGTTAAGTATTTAAAGAAGGTAGTATAGGCCGTCCCTTATAGTGCTATAGTCTAAGTCAAATCCGTTAGCTTAAGCGCGGCTACGGAAGGCGGCGTAGGTTTATACGGAAGCTTAAACTTAAAGGTTTTAACTCTCGCTAAGGGACTTAAGGCTATAGAGGATAGCCGCCTTATTTTTATAAAGCTTAAGGGCTTGCTTATATCCTTTATATTAAAAGCGTAGAGGCTTATAAGAGAGCGGGCTAAAAAAGTAATTGCGGAATAGCTAATCTTAGCTATAAAAGACGTTAAACGATAAAGGGACTTAGAATAAGAGTATAAAGATCGTAGGCTTAAAGTAAAGAAGGTTATATATATAAGAGTAAGCGAGGTGCGGCGGGCTATAGCTAGCGGTAAAGGGAAATATAGTTATAAAAGGAAGAAAAGAAAGGAGAAAGGGCGGGCGGCGGAGAGAATTTAAATAAGTATACTATAAGGCTAAAAGGGCCTTATTACTTAAGGTAAACGGTGGTATATTATTATTAAAATAACTAATTACCTTAAGTATAGTAAGTTATAGTTTCTTATAACCTATAGTAGCTTTTAGGTTTTATACTTAAGCTTAACCGCTTAATTCTCTTAGTCGGAGAGTTTCGTATTAAGTTATAAAGGCCGCGCGTTATACTTTCGTCCGAACTACTTAAGTAGCTAACTTCTTTTATGCTTTTTTAAAGGCTTTTATAATCTTTAGCGAGAAGACCGCTTTTTCGTCTACTTATAAGTTATAGCTACTTAGCTAGCCTTTTTAAGCTATAAAGAACTCTTTCCTTAGCTTTCCGCCGCTTTTCTTTATTATATAGCTTTATAAGATTTATTTTACTTCTTACTCGTTTAAGTAAGGTATCCCTTCGTCTTAAACTAGTCTTAAGCGTATAGCTAGCTTGTCCGCTAAGCGTAGTTATGCTACTAAAACGACTAGATAAATATTAAGGGACCTTTTTATATCTAACCGGTATATAAGCTATCTTACTTTAGTAGTAACCTTAAACGGCCCGGTGCGTCTTTTTTAAAGCTTCGCTAGTTTACTATCCGCGATATAATAGCCTTTACTAAGCTATAGCTAAACTTAATCGCTAGGCTTAAATTTTAGCGGGCGGTATTTCTTATTATATCTATCCTTTATAGCGGCTTAAGCGTAAGCGATAGCTAACTTAGCTTCTTCTTATAAGACTTCTCGGTTTTATAGGTATAAGTAGTTATTAAGGAACCGGAGGCCGTTATCTATTCTTATCTTTATAATAAGCTTACTAAGGGCCGCGTAAATTACTAAGGAGAAGGAATTATTAAGGCTAAACTAAAAGGCGATTAGTATATCGGTCTAGCGTAAGTCTAAGAAATTAGCGGTAAAGAATCGTAGCGCGATTTCTATAGTTTAGTTTTACTTTTCCGAAAGGCTATTAGTTTAAAGGTATTAAGCGGTAGATATAAGAAACTTCGATTTAAAAGGTTGCTATAAGGTCTGCTAAAATGCTAAGGTAAACTTTATATCTTAGTTAGAGATTATCCCCTTTAGAATCCCTTAGTTAGCGCGGAGTAGTTTAGTATATAACGCTTATACTTAGTCTTTCGCTATAAACTAGTTATTGCTTAGGATAAGGAGATATATTTTTAAGAATTTATCGGTTATAGTTAGTAAGGTATTAAAGAAGTTTTTTATAAGATCTTTTTATAAGAATTATTTAGCTTAAACTACTAAGAGCTTAGTAATAAAGTCTATCGCTATTATATAGTATAAAACCGGCGGGCTTTAGATTAGGATAAGCTATTTTAGCGTCTTACCTTAGTTAGTTTAGTTGCGGTAGTAAGCGTTATAGCTATCTATAACCTCGTTTACGTATTTACTAAGCTATAAGATTAAGAAGCTTTCGGATAGGTCTTATTATATATACGTGCGGCCGGTATAAAAGTATTTAGCGTAGGCGTCTTCGACGATCTCCTTAGTATAGGTCTTAAGGATATATAGTCTTTAGTATCTATTATTCTCCGTAAAGTATAGTAACCCTTATAACCGGAGGAATAAAAGTCCGGGGACCTTATTCTTATCGCTAAGCTATGCTATGATTTTTGCTTATTATATATCTTTTATATATCCGTCGATTATTTTTTAGCGGAGCGGCAATTTAATTAATACTTCCGCGTAAAGGAACACGTAGTTTATTATCTCGTCTTCTTAAATACGTTTTAATTCCCCTTTTTAGTTTAAGGATACCGGCCTATTATCTTAGTATAGTAGATATAAGAGCGCGTCCGGCATAATATTTTCAACGCCTAGGATATAATATACCTTAAGCGGGAATTAGCTTAAGTATTAAGATATAAGGACTAGCTTATTATTAGATTTTATACTAATAGAGAATAGGGATTTTTAGTATACGATTTTATAGGTGCTTGCGTAGTTAGTAAAGATAACTACTTATAGCGTTCTTATGGACAGTACTATAGTGTGTAGCTTGCGTACTGCCTATACTAAACCGGCTACTTTAAGTTCTATAAGCTAGTATTAAGGTTCTCCGCCTTAAAGGGCGCGGCTTAAGTAAACGATAGGCTAAACCTTAGTCTAAGCTAGTAGCGTCTTTTTATCCTATTTTATGCCTTTTTTTAGGTAAAAAGCTATAGCCGCTACTTTATATTCTTAGGATATATCGATCTAGATAAATAGTTATTAAGCGGGGTCGAAGTAGTAAATCGTTTAAAGCTCGGTAAGTTTCTTAGTTAGAATCGCGAAGGCCTTTTCTTTTTCCGGAGTAGGCTAAAAAGCGGCTTTCGCGGCGTATCGAGCCCGTTTTTAGCCCCTTAAAGGAACTCCTTCTTCTTATCTTACTTAAAGCAGCTCCGTCTTTCGTTTTTATAGGATATCGACTTTCTTAGCGAAATATAGGACCGTATAGCGTAGCTACTTAGTAAGGCCGATCTATTTCTTAAGCTATTAAAAGTTCTTTAAGAACGCAATATCCCTTAAGGCTCGCACGCGTTCGTCTATATTTATTAGGCTAATAGCGTCTACTTTAAATCTAAGGAGCTATATAGACGGGTACGCTAAGAAGGACTTTAGTCTAAATAAGGTAATATTATAATCGTAAAAGGCGCGGAATATAGCCTCTAAATATTAAAGGTGCTCTTTAGCTATATTAAAGTAGATAATAATATCGTTAATATAGGCCGCCGCGTATTCTTAGTATCTGCGGAGGACGTTATCGATAAACCTTTAAACGTATGCCGGGGAGTTCTTAAAGCCTATAAGTATTATTAGTAATCTTTTTAGCCCGCGATAGCTTATGACTATAAACCTTTTTTAGTAGTCTTAGTAAACTAAAAATTAGTAGAAAAACGATTATACGTTTACCGCACTAATAAACTTCTTTCCTTAAAGGCGTTTAATTATATCGCTTTAAAGGGGCATTAAGTATATATTTAAGGTAGTAATAGCGTTAATCCCTTATAAGTCTATAACTACTTAGCCCTTCTCCTTTCTATTTACTATCTTTTATACTATAAATACTAGCGCCGTAAACGGAGTTAGCTTATAGACTTATTTTAATCGGCCTTATATAGTTAGCTAGCCGAATATTATATTTACTACCTTTTTATCTTTATCGCTTAATAAGTATAATCTTAATACGACTTATTAGTATTGCTATCCTTTTACTAAAGGAATGCGTATATATTTAGATTCGTCTATATATACTACTCCCTCGTCCTTTTAAAGGCGGGGAAACGATTAAAGGATATCTTAGACTTTTAATGCGTATTTTAGGTTTTTAGCATAGATCCGGACGCCCTTATTAGTAGTAAGTTTAAGCAGGTCCTTAGTTCGGCCGATTTTAAGTTTATAGTTTATAGTAAGATCCTTTTATAGAAAGTCCTTAGCAGGGTCTATTCTATTTAGATTTTCTATAAAGGCTTCCGCTAAGGGAGTAGTAGCGTCGACCTCCTTATATAGCTAAAACTGCTTATTAAGGTCTATAATTATCCTTACCTTTTAGCCTTAGCGGAGTACTAGTAGTTCCTTAAAATAGTTTATCGCCGTAAAGCTTATATAATTCTATATTATTATCCGGGCAAGCTTAAGGTTATTAAGGAAAAATATTATATTACGCCTTAATAGCGGCGCCTAGACTTATATAGGTAGGGCGTAGCTAGAACTAGCTAAAATCGTCGTAGTAACTAAGTAGATTACCCGTCTATATATTACTAGTCCTAGCCGGACTATCTTAACTTTAGCTTTAATCCCTTTATAAGCCCCGATTCGTAAGACTAACGTAAAGTTAATAAGGTCCCTTAAGTAAGGAATTAAAAAGTCTTAGCTAAGTAATATATTAGCTACTAAGCGTTTTACTATTTAAGCGCTAATCCTTACCTTTATAATTATAAGGCTACCGTCTAGCCTTCTTAGTATATAAGCGGTAAATTCCGCTTATCTAACGGTAGCTATTTTTCTTACTCCTTAAATAAGAATTCGTTAAGGGGATTTTATAGTTACGTCCTAAAAGGTCTTTATTAAGTTAGCTTAAATAAGGCTTTAGTCTACCCCGGTATCCGTATAGGCTTTAATGCTTATCTTAAGCCTTTCTTTTTTATAGATTAGTAAGCGTATATAAGTAAATCGTAACGGCCTATCGAGGTTTAATAGCTAGATATTAAGGGAAGCCTTAACTATCTAAACGCTTTATAGCTTCCGAATAACTACTTACTATACTAGGCTGCGTCTTTATATAGCAACGTCTTAGTTAAGGTTAAGAGGGTGTTTATCTTCGATATATCGGTAAAGCTTATTTTTTAAGGGGAATGCTTTACCGTAAAATCCGCACGCTCTATCGGCCTCTTATACTAAGTTTGCTATAGTATAAATTGCGGTTTCCTTTAAGCTTTTATTAGTATTTAATTAAGCTCCTTTTATATTATACTCTTTATCCTTTAAATAGTTATTAGTCTTTACTATAGTTCTTTCTTTAGTCGCGGAGTATGCCCGTTTTAGCTTTAGCGTTAGTAAGTATATAGTCCTAAAAGTCCTTTCTCTCTTAAGCCGGAGGACCTCGATTTATATTCTTAGCTATTTAAGCGGGTTTCTTCCTTAACTTAACGAGCGCTATAAGGCTTAAGGTATATCCGTCTTTACTAAGCGGTCTAAAAACGTAACCCTTAGTCTTAGCGAGCTTTTAATAGATAGCTAAGGCGTCCCGGACTATCCTTTAAGTGCGTATAAGGTATAGCTAGTCGGCCCTCGCCTTTTTATAGGTTAAACCTATTTCTTTCGCGCTAGTAAGTGCTTTTAAGATCCTTAAGTATATTTAACTTATAGCTAAGAAAGAATTTCCTTATATTCGTTAATCTATTTATTAATATCCTTATTCTTTACTAAGCGTTATAGGGATTGTTATAAGTAAACGTCTAGCTTTTAATAAATTACTATAGTTAGGTAGTCTAGCTAGTAAAGCGCGGCCTTAGCTTTATATTATAAGCGCGATATCTAAGACTTAAAGTCGGATTTTGCTACTATATCTTTAATAGTAAAGTGCTCTTTATCGAGTGCCTATATTGCTATATTTAAGCGGATTCCGAACCGTTTTTATAAGGCGGATATTTATCGGCTTAGTCTAACGCCGGGCTCGCTAAGTTCTTCTTTTTATAGTTCCGAGAGGTCTTTAAAATACTATTCCGCCGCACTTCTTTAGAGGAAGGAGGGCAATTAAATAGCTAATTTATTCGCATAGGCCTTACCTTTATTAGCGTTTCGGCGGATAGAGTTAATAAAACGGTCTACTCCTTAAAATATATTAGCTTTATTATCTTCTTAAACTTCGTTAAAGGATA
>JAPEBW010001449.1:0-24018 GCA_027405785.1 Ophiocordyceps robertsii | reverse complement strand
TACATACTAATATTTAGGGCCCTATAAAAACCCCTACTTATAATAAATATACATACTTTACATCCTTTTTAGATGCTGCAACTAGATATCTAAGAATATACCTTATATAAAGTAAGGCAGAATATCTGCCTAAATTCTTAGAATATTAATAAGATTTAGAAAATAATATAAATAAGACTACTATAAAAGAGGTTTTCTCTAATAATGCAAGAGAATTTATATATAATATAAAACTATACTGCTTAAAAAACGGCCTTATATATAATATATGTCCTGTATATACCCCTTATTCTAACGGCAAAATAAAAAGGATAAATAGAACTATACTTAATAAAGTCCGGGCTATGCTTTTTACCTCGAACCTACTAAAATACCTATAGGGTGAGGCTATTTTAGCAGCTATAAATATATATAATAGGTCCCCGCACTCTGCTATAGGTTTTATATCCCCTATAAAAAAGAAAAATAATATAGCTTTAAGTTTAGAAGACTTAGATAAAATAAAGGTATTCGGAAGCACTATATTTTATAAGAATAAAACTCCTAATAATAAACTAGAGCCTAGAGCTTATAAAGGGGTAATAAAAAGCTATAAGGATAATACTTATAAAATATATGACTTTTCTAAACAAAAAGTAATAGTTTCTAAAGATATAACTATACTAAAGAATAACTTCTTAAATAAAGAGGAATATACTGATTTTAATAACATGCCCTCTTTAAATAAGATGCTAAATAATTATAATACTAGAAATAATAGTACTAGTAATAATAACAACAATAACAATAATAGTAATAATACTAATAATACTAGTAATATAAATACTAATAATATAAATATAAGTAATAATAATAATATAAATACGAAAGATACTAGTAATATAGATTATAATACTAGCGATAATAATACTAGCGATACCTAGCAAAAGGATTAAAGGATTTAAGTGAAAATACCTAAGAAGCCTACTAAATACTATAAAGATTTTATAGAATACCCTATATATAATATAATAATTAATAATAATAATATAAAACATATTCTTTCTATTATAAAAGGAAATAAAGATCCTATAGAGCCTACTACTTATAAGCAGGCTATAAACAGTCCGTAAGCAAAAGACTAAGATAAAGCTATACTAACTAAACTAAACGAACTTATAAGTCTAGATACTTAGGAAATATAAGAGCTTCTTAGTAATAAGGAGGCTTTAAGAGACCGATAGGTCTATAAAATAAAGAAGGATAATAAAAATAATATAACTAGGTATAAAGGTCGCTTTTTAGCATAAGGCTATAAGCAAATATACGGCTTAGACTATATCGAAACCTTCTCTACAACCGCTAGACCTAAGTTTACTAAACTCTTATTAATACTAGCTATAACTAATAATTAGCAAATACTGCAATACGATATAAAAAATGCATTTATATATACAGATAAAAATATAGAAACATATATAAATATACTATAAGGTTATAAAGACTATATTATAAATAGAGACCCTAAGTATAAAAATAAAAATAATAAGCAGTATAATAAAAATAAAAAGCTAGTTGCAAAATTAAAGAAAGCTTTATATAGTCTTAAATAAAGTCCGATGCTTTAGTATAACTTATTATCTAAGGTCTTAGGCGAGTAAGGATTTTCCTGCCTACTTATAGACGAAGGGGTATTTATAAACAATAAGCTATATATAGCTATATTAGTTTACATAGACGATCTTCTGTTTTTTAGGCCTATAGAGGATTCTATAACTTATATAATTAATAAAATAAGCAAGGTCTTAAAGATTTAATCTTTAAGCAAAGTAAAAGACTTCTTAGGAATAACTATAACTATAAACAGAGCGAAAAAGAATATATATATATCCTAAGAAAAATATACCCTTAATAAGATAAAGGAATTTAATAAACAAAATATTAAAACCTTAAAAACCCCTGCTATAAAGGGAGTTAAATTAAATAAAACAGAAGACTATATAGCTATAAAAGAAGATATCCTATTATATTAAATGCAAATAGGCTCACTATTATTTTTAGCATTGTTTTTAAGGCTAGATATATTATACGCAGTAATATTATGTGCTAGATTTGCTTCTAACTTAGAAATACCACATTTTAAAGCACTAGATACGATCTAGAAATATTTAAATAAATATCCTAGCTTAGGCATATACTATAACTATAATATAGCATTTAATATGTTATTTTTCAAAGCCTATACTAATGCTAATTAAGCTAGTGATCTTATAGACCGTAGGTCGGTATCTAGATACTATTTCTTTATAAATAATAACCTTATAAGCTAGGCTTGCTAAAAACAAAAATCTATAGCACTCTCTATATACAAGGCCGAATATATAGGCCTTAGGGAGGCTAATAAAGAAGCTTTATATTTATATAGCTATTTTAATACTATAGTAAAAGGAATGTCTATAAATATACCTAAAATAAAAGTCCCTATAATTTTTATAAATAATTAATCTGCTTTAAAAATAGTAAAGAACTCTAAATTATATAAGCTAAGAAAACATATAGGCTTAGTATATAACTTTACGCGTAATAGTGTTAAAAGAAAAGAGATAGAGGTTTATTATATAAAATCTAAAGATAATATAGCAGATATATTTACTAAGGGATTAGGTTTTATACTATTCGATAAATTCCGAAGTTTACTAGGAATTAAAGAGGTTATAATAGAAATTCCTATAATAGAGGTTTTTAGCTATTTCTTGCTTTCTTTAGCTTTCCTTTATATAACCTAAGGTTTTTCACCTATATAAAGGTTTTCCCTTAAATAATAAAATAAAGAGGTTTTACTTAAAATTATAATAAGTTTTTTCCTTTAAGAAAGATTAAAAGCTTTAAGTTTTTTCCTATAAAATAGGTTTTCTTAAGCTATAAACAAAAGAATTTTTCCTTATTTAAAGGTCTTTTACTCTACTTTAGTTAGTATGTTTAAAGCGCACTTATATACTATAAGTACCCTTTAAGGGAGGCTATAAGGGAGTAAAATATACTCTCCCGCAGCCTATAGGCTAAATACAGCATGAATAACACATAAAATAAATACGCTGAAATATACATTAAATCCGGTATACAATTCTGCATACTATACATATTTCCTTGTATTATTCCACCCACATATAAGCAAGGTATGAGCAGATTAGGAAGAGGTGTGTGTGGAGACTATATGCATAATCCGTGCTAAGTCGCTACGCCACCTCGTATTTCTTATAAGATTAATCCCTAGGCTTACAAATACAATATTAACCTAACAATAGCTATTAGCCCACTATGTATGATTGCGCTAAATAGGGGGCTCTTTTCTAAATCACTTAAGTCACTTATAGCTTAGGAATTGTCTATATAAGGAAGCCTTAGTCCCCCCTTTACTTTAGATAGATTATTAACCTTATACACACACATCTCACCTATTTCTTTACCTTTACGCACACTCTTTACATCTCTATAATCCCCTTACTCGTAGCTATAAGCCTGCTCTCTTTTATATCTATTTGCTCCTTAATTATAGCTAGTAAGCGGCTCTTATTATAAATCTTTACCTTTTATTTAGTTATATATCTTTAACTTTATTAAGGTAATTAGCGCGTTTAGCTAAAACTTATAGTAAATTTTTTAACTCTTTTTTAAAGCGTGCGTTTAGGTCTTTATTAAGTAGTAAGAAGTCTCCGTACTAAAAAATACTTAAATTTCTTAGTAAGATACGTTATAAGAGACTAGCTTTATTTAAGCCTTATCTCGTATTATTATCTTACTTACCTTTTTACGCCTTTTTCTTTTAATCTTTCGCTAAATTTCCCGTACTACTTACTAGCCTTATAAGTTACTTATAAGCGAGATATTATATCTTACTTACTACCGCTATTATAGTTATCCCTTGCTTTTTATTACCGGGCTTTTTAACTTATTATCCTTTTTATATAGCGCTACTACTTACGCCTTTCCGCTAACTAATACGCGTTTAGCTATTAAGAAGGTATTAAGGTAAGGGTAAGCCGTCCTATTAATATTAATAAGTATAGTTAGTACTAAGGTATTAAATATCTATATTCCTGCTTAAAAGTAAGTAATAAGGTCCTTAATAGCCTTAATGCTTAACTCCTTGCTTTTAAGGTTTTAAACGTGCTTAATAGTCTTAAAGAACCTATTTATAAAAAGGGCTTTAAGGGCGAGAATATAAAGCGCGTAGTTAATATAGCTAATAAAGCGGATATCGAAGCTTAAGAATTTTATTGCTTAAGTTAAAGTTAAGTTATATTTAAACTCTTTTTAAGCTTATAAGTAAAACTTAGCGTAGTTTATAGCTAGGCGGAAACTCTTAATTATTATAATCTTATTACTAGAATATAGGCCTATAAAGCTAGGCTTATTAAAGATCGTATTAATTATTACTAATAGCTCTTATAAAATTAAGCGGGGGAATATATCGTAAGGCTAGTTATTGCTATCTCCTCCGGTTAAAGAAAGATAGTAAATAAACTATAATAAGGCGCTTATATACTTCTATATAGCTAAGCTAAGTATAATAGCAAGCGGAAAGAGTATTTATTAAGTAAGACTAAATAGGTCCTTAAAGCTTATAGCGGTTATAAGCTAAGAAGGGGATTTTATAGCATAGGCTAAACTATATATAAAGCGAGATAGGGTTTTAGCTATAGTAGCTTAAGACGCTACTATAAACCTAGCTATAAACTAATTAAGCTAGGCCTTAAATATATAGTTAAGGACAGCGCGGATATCGTTTTAATCGTTTAGCTAAAGCGGGTTTCCGCTAACTATAACGGCTACTAAAAATCTTAAGACTATAGCGAGGTTAGCTAACTTAAAGGCGTTAAGTATTAGCTAGTTATTCCGCTAATAAAGATTTTTAGCTATACCTTAAAAAATATATAAGCGGCGGGGGCTTTTAAATAGTAAGAGCTAAGCAGGAGGTATAGCTAAGTTACTATAAAACTAGCTATTTAAACTATACTATAATATAAGGCTAAGAAGCGAGTCGTTTAAGTTAAGTATTTAAAGAAGGTAATATAGGCTATCCTTTATAATACTATAGTTTAAGTCGAATCCGTTAGCTTAAGCGCGGCTATAAAAAGTAGCGTAAGTTTATACGGAAGCTTAAACCTAAAGGTTTAAACTCTCGCTAAAGGACTTAAAGCTATAAAGGATAGCCGCCTTATTTTTATAAAGCTTAAGCGCTTACTTATATCCTTTATATTAAAAGTATAAGGGCTTATAAAAAAGCAAGCTAAAAAAGTAATTATAAAATAGCTAATCTTAGTTATAAAAGATATTAAATAATAAAAAGACTTAAAACGGGAGTATAAGGATTATAAGCTTAAGGTAAAGAAAGTTATATATATAAGAGTAAGCGAGGTATAGTAGGCTATAGCTAGTAATAAAAAGAAATTTAGTTATAAAAAAAGAAAAAAAGAAAAGAGGGTAAGTAATAAAGAGAATTTAAGTAAGTATACTATAAAGCTAAAAAGGCCTTATTACTTAAAGTAAATAGCGGTATATTATTATTAAAATAACTAATTACCTTAAGTATAATAAGTTATAGTTTCTTATAACTTATAGTAGCTTTTAAGTTTTATACTTAAGCTTAACTACTTAATTTTCTTAGTTAAAGAGTTTCGTATTAAGTTATAAAGGCCGCGTGTTATGCTTTTATTTAAATTACTTAAGTAACTAACTTCTTTTATGCTTTTTTAAAGGCTTTTACAATCTTTAGCGAGAAGACCGCTTTTTCGTTTACTTATAAGTTATAACTACTTAGCTAGCTTTTTTAAGCTATAAGGAACTCCTTTTTTAGTTTTCCGCCGCCTTTTTTTATTATATAGCTTTATAAGATTCGTTTTACTTCTTACTTATTTAAGTAAAGTATCCCTTTATCTTAAATTAGTCTTAAGCATACCGCTAGCTTATCCGCTAAGCGTAGTTATACTATTAAAACGACTAAATAAATATTAAAGGACCTTTTTATATTTAGCCGGTATATAAGCTATCTTACTTTAGCAATAACCTTAAACGGCTTAGTGCGTCCTTTTTAAAGCTTTACTAGTTTACTATCTACGATATAATAGCCTTTACTAAGCTATAGCTAAACTTAATCGCTAGGCTTAAATTTTAGTAAGCGGTATTTCTTATTATATCTATTCTTTATAGTAGCTTAAGTATAAGTAATAGCTAACTTAGCTTCTTTTTATAGAACCTCTTAGTTTTATAAGTATAAGTAGTTACTAAAAAACTAAAAGCTATTATTTATTTTTATCCTTATAATAAGCTTATTAAAGGCCGCGTAAATTACTAAAGAGAAGGAATTATTAAGGCTAAACTAAAAAGCGACTAGTATATTAGTTTAGTGTAGGTTTAGGAAATTAGTAGTAAAGAATTATAGCGCGATTTTTATAGTTTAGTTTCGCCTTTTTAATAAGCCGTTAGTTTAAAGGTACTAAGCGGTAAATATAAAAAGCTTTAATATAAAGGCTTATTATAAAGTCCGCTAAAATACTAAAGTAAACTTTACGTCTTAGTTAAAGATTATCCTTTTTAAAATCCCTTAATTAGCGCGGAGTAGTTTAGTATATAATACTTATACTTAGTTTTTCGCTATAAACTAGTTATTACTTAAAATAAGGAGATATATTTTTAAGAATTTATCGGTTATAGTTAGTAAAGTATTAAAGAAGTTCTTTATAGGATTTTCTTATAAGGATTATTTAGCTTAAATTACTAAAAGCTTAGTAATAAAGTTTATTATTATTATATAGTATAAAACCGGTAAGCTTTAAATTAAGATAAGCTACTTTAGCGTTTTACCTTAATCGGTTTAAGTATAGTAATAAGTATTATAGCTATCTATAACCTTATCTACGTATTTACTAAGCTATAAGATTAAGAAGCTTTTAAATAGATCTTATTATATATAAGTATAGCTAGTATAAAAATGTTTAGTATAAGCGTTTTTAATAATCTCCTTAGTATAGGTCTTAAGAATATATAGTCTTTAGCGTTTATCGTTCTCTATAAAGTATAATAACCTTTATAACTAAAGGAATAAAAGTCCGAAGACTTTATTCTTATTATTAAGCTACGCTATAATTTTTACTTACTATATATCCTCCGTTTATCTATTAATTATTTTTTAGCGGAGCGGTAATTCGATTAATACCTCTATATAAAGAAATACGCGGTCCGTTATCTCGTCTTCTTAAATACGTTTTAATTCCCCTTCTTAGTTTAAAGATACCGGCTTATTATATTAATATAGTAAATATAAAAGCGCGTTAAGTATAACGTTTTTAACGCTTAGGATATAGTATACCTTAAGCGGGAATTAGCTTAAGTATTAAGATATAAAGACTAGCTTATTATTAAATTTTATACTAATAAAAAATAAGGATTTTTAATATATAATTTTATAGGTGCTTATATAATTAGTAAAGATAACTACTTATAGCGTTCTTATAAATAGTATTATTATATATAACTTATATACTACTTATACTAAACCGGCTACTTTAAGTTTTATAAGCTAGTATTAAGGTTCTCCGCCTTAAAAGGCGTAGCTTAAGTAAATAATAAGCTAGACTTTAGTTTAAGCTAGTAGCGTCTTTTTATTTTATTTTATATCTTTTTTTAAGTAAAAAGCTATAGCCGCTACTTTATATTCTTAAGATATATCGATTTAGATAAATAGTTATTAAGCGGGGTTAAAGTAGTAAATCGTTTAAGGCTTAGTAAGTTTCTTAGTTAAAATTACGAAGGCCTTTTCTTCTTTTAAAGTAAGCTAAAAAGCGGCTTTTGCGGCGTACTAAGCTTATCCTTAGCCTTTTAAGGAGACTCCTTCTTCTTATCTTACTTAAAGTAGCTCCGTCTTTTGTTTTAATAAGACGTTAACTTCCTTAGCAAAATATAGGACTATATAGTATAGCTACTTAATAAAGCCGATTTATTTCTTAAGCTATTAAAGGTTCTTTAAAAACGCAATATCCCTTAAAGCTTATACGCGTTTATTTATATTTATTAAGCTAATAGCGTTTACCTTAAATCTAAGAAGCTATATAAATAAGTACGCTAAGAAAGACTTTAGTCTAAATAAGGTAATATTATAGTTATAAAAGGCGCGGAATATAGCCTTTAAATATTAAAGGTATTTTTTAGCTATATCGGAGTAGATAATAATATTATTAATATAGGCCGCTACGTATTTTTAGTATTTACGGAGGACGTTATTAATAAACCTTTAAATATATACTAAGGAGTTCTTAAAGCCTATAAGTATTATTAATAATCTTTTTAGCCTATAATAGCTTATAACTATAAACCTTTCTTAGTAGTTTTAATAAACTAAGAACTAGTAAAAAAACGATTATACGTTTACTATATTAATAAACTTCTTTCCTTAAAGGCGTTTAATTATATCGCTTTAAAGGGGCATTAAGTAAGCGTTTAAGGTAATAATAGCGTTAATCCTTTATAAGTCTATAACTACTTATCCCTTTTCCTTTTTATTTACTATCTTCTATACTATAAATATTAGCGCTATAAATAAGGTTAGCTTATAAACTCGTTTTAATCAGCCTTATATAGTTAGCTAGCTAAATATCGTATTTACTACCTTTTTATCTTTATCGCTTAATAAATATAATTTTAATATAACTTATTAATATTACTATTTTTTTACTAAAAGAATATATATATATTTAGATTCGCTTATATATACTACTTACTTATCTTTTTAAAGGTAAGGAAACGATTAAAGAATATCTTAAACTTTTAATATATATTTTAAGTCTTTAGTATAAATTTAAACGCCTTTATTAGTAGTAAGTTTAGGTAAGTCCTTAGTTCGGCCGATTTTAAGTTTATAGTTTACTATAAGATCTTTTTATAAAAAGTCCTTAATAAAGTTTATTTTATTTAAATTCTTTATAAAGGCTTTTATTAAGGGAGTAGTAGTATTAACCTCCTTATATAGTTAAAACTACTTATTAAGGTTTATAATTATCTTTACTTTTAGCCTTAGCGGAGTACTAATAGTTCCTTAAAATAGTTTATCGCTATAAAGCTCTTATAATCCTATATTATTATTTAGGCGAGCTTAAGGTTATTAAGAAAAATTATTATATCGCGCTTTAATAACAGCGCCTAAACTTATATAAGTTAAGCGTAGCTAAAACTAGCTAAAATCGTTATAATAACTAAGTAAATTACTTATCTATATATTACTAGTCTTAGTTAAACTATCTTAACTTTAACTTTAATCTTTTTATAAGCCTTAATTTATAAGACTAACGTAAAGTTAATAAGGTCTTTTTAATAAAAAAACTAAAAAGTCTTAGCTAAGTAATATATTAACTACTAAGCGTTTTACTATTTAAGCGCCGATCTTTACTTTTATAACCGCGAGGCTACTATTTAGCCTTCTTAGTATATACGTAGTAAATTCCGCTTATTTAACGGTAGCTATCTTTTTTACTTTTTAAATAAGAATTCGTTAAGAGGAGTTTATAATTATATCTTAAAAGGTCTTTACTAAGTCGGCTTAAATAAAGCTTTAGTTTACCTTAGTATTTATATAAGCTTTAATACTTATCCTAGGCCTTTCTTTTTTATAAACTAATAAGCGTGCGTAAGTAAATTATAATAGCTTATTAAGGTTTAATAGCTAAACGTTAAAAGAAGCTTTAACTATTTAAACGCTTTATAGCTTTTAAATAACTACTTACTATACTAAGCTATATTTTTATATAATAATATCTTCGTTAAGGTTAAGTTAGTATTTATCTTTAATATATCGGTAGAGCTTATTCTTTAAGAGGAATACTTCGCTATAAAATCTATATACTTTATCGGCCTCTTATACTAAGTTTACTATAATATAGATTATAGTTTCTTTTAAGCTTTTATTAATATTTAACTAAGCTCTTTTTATATTATACTCTTTATCCTTTAAATAGTTATTAGTCTTTATTATAGTTCCTTTTTTAATCGCGGGGTATACTTATTTTAGCTTTAGTATTAATAAGTATATAGTCTTAAAGGTCCTTTTTCTTTTAAGCTAAAAGACCTTAGCTTATATTCTTAGCTATTTAAGCGGATTTCTCCTTTAACTTAATAAGCGCTATAAAGCTTATAGTATATCTGCCTTTATTAAGCGGTTTAAAAATATAACCCTTAGCCTTAGTAAGCCCTTAATAAATAGCTAAGGCGTCTTAAACTATTCTTTAAGTATATATAAGGTATAGCTAGTTAGCCCTCGCCTTTTTATAAGTTAAACTTATTTCTTTCGCGCTAGTAAGTACTTTTAAAATCCTTAAGTATATTTAACTTATAGCTAAGGAAGCATTTCCTTATATTTATTAATCTATCTATTAATATCCTTATTTCTTATTAAACGTTATAAGAATTCTTATAAATAAACGTTTAGCTTTTAGTAAATTATTATAATTAAGTAATTTAGCTAATAAAGCGCGGCCTTAGCTTTATATTATAAGCGCGATATTTAAAACTTAAAGTTAGATCTTATTATTATATCCTTAATAGTAAAGCGCTCTTTATTTAGTGCTTATATCGTTATATTTAAGCGGATTCCGAACTATTTTTATAAAGTAGAGATCTATTAGCTTAGTTTAATACTAAGCTTACTAAGTTCTTTTTATTATAGTTTTAAGAAGTCTTTAAAATACTATTCCGCCGCACTTCCTTAAAGAAAAGAAGGCAATTAAATAGCTAATTCGTCTATATAAGCCTTACTTTTATTAGTATTTTAGCGGATAAAGTTAATAAAACGGTCTACTCCTTAAAATATACTAGCTTTATTATCTTCTTAGACTTTATTAAAGGATACTTTTAAAGGTCTTAATAAGTTAAATCTCTTTATATCCTTAGCTTATAGTTAAGGTTTTTCTTAAGGCTTAATAAATACGTTTTCTTTTCTTAATGCTTAAAGGAGACTAAGGAATTATTTATTTAATATTATTACTATTTTTACTAAAAGGCTTAAAGCTATACTTAGTCTTAGTATTTATATACTTAGTATAAATAGGTTTAGCTTAAAGTTTATAATATAAACTTAATAATAATAATATATTATTTAAGTAATAAACTTTTATAGCTATATTTACTTTATATTAACTTTTTATATTATTATAATACTTATTACTTAAAAAAGGTTTTTTTAAAAAAAATCTTTTTTTACTTTAAAATATATAACTTATTTTATACTTTTTCTTGTTTTTATATATTATAAAAAGTATATATATAGTATAAAAAAACCTTTAAAGGTTTTAAAATTTATTAAAATCTTTTCTTTAAAAAAGCTTTTTTTATTTTATATTAAAGCTTTAAAAATATATATTAAAGTATAAGCTTAATAGCACTTAAATTATTATTAAAGTTATATTTCTTATATTTATACTACTTTACTTATAATTACTTAAAAAAAGTAAAAACTTTTAAACTTTATATTTTTTTAGCTTATAAAAAGCTACTTTTATAATATAATAACTAAAAACATTATTTTAAAGATAAAAAAAGCTATAAAAGTTAAAATACGATTTATAGTTAGCCCTTTTAATATAATAAAAAAGCCTTTTTAACTAATTAATATATCTTTTAATACCTTTAAAGTACTTTATAATGTCTTTATAATATAAATATTACTTTACTTTACTTAAAATAAAGCTTTTACTATTATACTATTAAATAAGCTTATAATTAATAGCTTATAATATTATTAAATAAGGAAAAGCTATTATATAAATACTATTTATATTACTATAATAATAAGTTATAAAAAGCCTACTTATATATTATAAGTTTAAATCTCTATATATAAATTTAAGCCTTCTTTTATATTATAAAGCTAAACTAAGATAAAGATATTAAAAATAAAGACTCTGCTTATATCTTAAAATAGTCAATCGGGTAAGAAACTAAGGGCTTTAGTCAGATAATATGTCTGCCGTTAAATATTAAATTGCTAAAAGAAGGTCCTAAGACGCATTCCCCACCTATCGTAATCACCTTCGATTATACACGTCCCTTTCTCATTCCTGGCCGTCTATCTCCCGGAATGCTATCTTTACCATCAGAGTATCCTCCGCGAATCCACTTCCCATGCCTTGCCGCTTGCATTCTCTGCCCTTCCCTGAAGCTGTCGTGTTGCCCGAATTCAATCTGCTCGTGCTGGGCACCAGCTGTGCAAGTGGCCGTCGGACTGGTTCAAGTAACATGGCACGCTCAAAATCTATCATCATCACACCGTCCGTCTCCTTGTTGACCAGCATGTTGAGGCTTCGCACGTCCTTGTGCACCACACCTTCCTGATGTATCGCCCGCAGGGATGCAAGTGCCTTGGCTTCGAGGATTCCTCTCGTGCTCCCTGCGACCTTGGTCTCGTCAATCATGTCTCCTCCCCATGAGAGAAACGTCATGTGCACGATATAAACCCGGTGGTCGTAGTAGTAGGTCCTCTTCAGCGGCCGAAGGTCTACGGCACCGAGAAAGACGGGCACGTTGACGCCCTGAATCCGCTCTAGACGCTTGTAGACGGCTGCTTCATGCTCAAGATCTCGGATGAAGGCCTGCACCGTGCCCTTGCATACAAACGTGTAGCCGTATGAGAGAAGGGTCACCTTGAAAAGCACTCCTCGAGCACCGTGCTTTCCTAGCTTCGTGACCCCGGCATCTAGCGTCTGTCGCAGCTGCTCATTCAGAAGCTGCAGCCATGTAGAATGACTGATCGGATGTGGCTCGCGAGTGCATCCTCGAGGTCCGCCATGACACGCCACGTTGGGACAACCTAGATCGAGGGTGCCTCCCCGAACCAGTCCAAGGAGGCATGCTTGAGTGCAGTACTGCCGTTCCACTTCCTCATCGGTCCCTTGGCGTGATGAGTGTGCAATGATTCGTTGACTTTTTCGAGGTACATTTGCATCGCCTCGTCTCCGCTTAGAGGGGCTCGGCGAGTCCGGAGGCCAATATCCCGACTCGTCGTCTGGTGATCCTGAACGATCTTGTCTAGTCGCAATCTTGTCGTCCTCGCAGCCTCTTCTGCCTCGACGGAGTTTCCTCTCCCGACCCGCAGTCGGCGACCGGTCAAAGTCCTTGTATGTCGTGGGTGCCCAGCTGGACGCGGTGTCCGGCGCCGTTCGTTCGCTCTCGGGAATCGATCGCAGTGTCGTTTCGAAATCCTCGGCCCACCTATTGAGGTTTGCCGCCACCCGATCACGCTCATCCTGCCTGTGTTCAGTTCTTCCGCCCGGCCTACCCAGCGCCATCAGGGTGAAGGCGAGATGCTGTCCCACCGCGGAGCTGGACTGAACATGTTCTGGATGAGCCAAGACCTCCGGCCCGGGCTCTGCCAAGTGATAGTACAATGTCTCAGGCTCTGCCCAGTCCACCTTGAGAAAGACAATCGCCTCGCCAGTCGTCATCAGCCCGTACTCAAGACCGCCCTCGATCATGTAATGATACGTCTGTGTGAGCGCAGACGCCGTTAGTTTCTCGGCGTTGTATTGAAAACGGCCGTCCACATCCACAGATAGCGGGATCGTCGTCCGATTGACGACTTCTTTGTAGACATTCATCGGCCGTAGTCCAGCGCGGAGGTGCAGGGCTGTGAGCTTATGGGGCGCCTTGTACTCGCATACGTAAAGCATGGTCCGATTCTCCGGGGATGGGTCATCACCTGATCGGTAAATGCAGATTTGGTCGGGCCGCAGCTGATGAAGATTTTGTCGGTAGGCCGGTGTCTGCGGCGGTGTTGACGGGTTCTTCCGGGCGACTACTTCCTCGGCGACGTCGCTAATGGCATGCGGATGGTTCTCAAAGACGATCCCATTTCCCATGTCGAATGCGTCGCACACGTCGTCCATCTGCTTGAGTTTCTCCGTGATGACTCTGACAGGATCTTCGATACTATAGTGCATGAAGTATTCTAGCATCTTCTCATCTGCTATCGGTCGCTGCGCCACTCGCCTTCCTAGATTGGCCAGGAAGTGTTGGCTCTCAAAGACGCCAGTGTTGACGGGTAGGCATGCGTAGAGAGTATCGAAAGCGCTCTTTTGCCGATCCAAGAATTGTGGCCAAGGCTTAAGACTAGTCGGGCACAGCTTGTTTCGAGGGTTGGTGATGCCTCCCCTTGACGTGAGCCTGCAGTCTCTTTCCACTGCGAAGCGTGAAAAGACATGGCCATGACAAGCAGCGATGTACTCGTCGAATGTGGTCGGTCGCGTCTGTTCCTCTGCTTCCTGGGCACGTTGCTGCTCCTTGTCGGCACGATCTCGCTCTTGTTGACGCCCTCGTTCTGCTACGTGGGCGCGTAGCTCTGCCTCACGTAGCACTGCCTCATGAGCGCGTTGCCGTTCCTTGTCGGCACGATCTCGCTCTTGTTGACGCCCTCGTTCTGCTTCGTGGGCGGATTGCCATGCCTCGTCGGTGCGTTGCCGTTCCTTGTCGGCAAGATCTCGCTCTTGTTGAAGCCGTCGTTCTGCTTCGTGAGCGCGTTGCTGTTCCTCGTCAGCACGATCTCTTTCTTATTGACGCTCTCGTTCTGCTTCTTAGGTGCGTACCTTTTCGCTTGCGACGCGTTCTTCCGCCTCACGAAGCCGCCTCTTGAGCTCCTCCATTTCGTTTATTCCTGACATGTCGACACTGGGTGATGCTGGCTGGAACTTGCTGATCGGGTGTGATGTTGGCGACAACTCCACAGGCAGGATGAGGAAAAACAGTCCGTCGAGATGGCTACCCCGCTATGTCACGTGGCTCGACTTTACGACTAAAGCTAGGGCCGCACTATAATATAAGTACTTATAGATTGAAAATTCTAGAAGTAATTTCCTAAAAAATACTTATAGAATTTAATGAAAAAGTATTATACTTTATTATTAAACTTATTACTATATTAATTTTTAAAAACTTTAATTTTTTTAAAATAATTAATTTTTAATTTTATATATTATAATTAAGTTTATACTAAAAACCCAATTTAAGTTTTAAAGAAAACGCTTCTTAATAATATAAAAAAAACCTAAATTGCTTAAAGTAAAACTTCTATTTATATTATATAAGTCTGTTTTATATAAGATTTAGCTTTTTATAAATAAAAGAAATTAAACTTTTTACTATAAGTATATTATGCTTATAAAGCTATTAAATATAGTTTAAGTAAAACTAAAGCTACTTTTAACTTAAGCGGTATATAGCTTAAAGTTTTTTACTTTAAGCTTAAAGTATAAGTAATAGTTAAGCTTTTTATTATAAGCTTTTTTAAGCTTATTTTCTAATTAGTACTACTAGTATTTTTTAAAGCTTATTAATATAATAAGCTTAGTAAAAGTAGCCTTACTAATAAAAAAACTTTAGCTTTTACTTAAACTATATATATCTTTATTTTAAAGCATTTTAGCTTTAATTTTCTTATAATATATAACTACTAGCTATATACTTTAAATCTTAAGGAATATAGCTTTTATTATAGCTTATACTTTATAAGTAATTTTTTTTTACTTAAACTTATACTTTTATAATATAATAGTTATCTACTAAAAAAAATACTAATTATAATATTAAAGTTAATATAAATTTAGCTAAAAGTATAGCTTTTTTAACAAAACTAATAAACTATATTTACTTATTATAAAACTAGCTAACTAACGTTTAAAAAAGAGCTTATAAATTTTTAAATAACTTAGCTTTATTATAAATAAGCTTACTTAGACTTAGTCTTATTTATACGTAATAAAATATATTAAAAGTGTAGTCTTTAACCTTAATTTAGTCTGTAACTAAGAAATAAAAAACTTAAACTAAATAACTAGTAGTTTTAATATTAATAACATAGTATAATATTAATATAATAACTTAGTAAAGGCCTTTTTTTAAAGCTTTATAAACTTTAAAGCACTTTTAGCTTAGTTAAAAGCTAATAAATAAATATTACTTTTTTAGTATTATAACAGCTAAAATAAAATAAAAACTAAAAATAAATGTTTTAGTAAGTAATTTAATACTTTTAATTTACTAACGAATAATAACTTAAAAATATATTAATTACTTAGTATAAAATTAACTTAAAAGTAAAAGTATTACTTTATAGTAAGCTAATAATAGTTTAAGCTAATTAACTAATTAACTTATTTATTACTAATACCTCTTACTATAAAAAAACAAAGTATAATAATACTATACTGCTAAAAGGTCTCGTTTTAGCCCTATTTAAAAGTTAAGACGTTAATTATTATCTATATACTTATATCTTATATTATATCTTACGTTTTATAATAATTACTGCCTTAAAAGGAAAAATAATAACGTCCTTATTATTTATAAGATAGGACTTCCCCGGTTTATTAAGCTAGTAGCTAAAAGCTACGCACACTTATATTTTTACGCGCGCTTAAAAAGAGTCCTATTTTTATATAGACTTATAAGTCTACTTTTTATATAGGGATTAAACCTATACTAAAGAAATTACTACTATTTGCTATAAAAAGATAAAGTATAATAACACTATACTATTAAAAGGTCTTGCCCCGGCCTAAACTAAAGGTTAAGACGTTAATTATTATTTATATGCTTATATCTTATATATAGATATATAAGTAGCTAAAACGCTTATATCCTACGTTTTATAATACCCCCTTATTTATATACTATTATTGTTTTTATATAATAAGTAGTAAAGTAGTAAAAGAATTTTTTTTTAATTATTTTAGTTTTTTCTTTTTTTAGTAAACTTAAGTAATAACTTAAAAGCTTATATTAAGTGTTTAATATAAACTAAATAATAATAATAATAATAATAATAATAATAATAATAATAATAATAATAATAATAATAATAATAATAATAATAATAATAATAATAATAGTAATTACTTGCTTTTTTTTTAATTTAAGAAATTACTTTTTATTTATATTTTAATTTCCCATTAAAAAAAATTAAAGTCCTATATATTTTCCTGGTTTTTTCAAACTATATTATAAATAATAAATATTAATATATTTGTTTATCTTATTAGCTATATTATTTAAAAAGCTATAATAATATTATAGCAACTACTATAAGTTTAAGTTAATATATATCTAAAGTGAAATAATACTTAACTTAAACTTTACTTAACTTTAGCTTAAACTCGACCTATATATAAGCTAATTAAGCAATATTAATAAATAAAAAGCCTTATAGCTTAAAAACCCTTTTGTTAGCTTTAAACAAATAATTATATAGTTATATACTATTAAGCTAAGTATATATTAGCTCTGAATATATTTTAAGCTCTTTTAAAATAAACTTATAAAATTGAAAAAATAATTTACTATTAATAATAAGAGTATAAGTAAGATAACTGCTTAATATAAAAGACTAAGACTAAAAAAGGTATTAAAAAAAGCTAAAAGAAGCTGTTATAAAAAAATAAGTTAAGTAAGCTATCTTCTTATTATAAATAAGGGCTATTTAAATAAACTACTTAGTTTAATTAAGTTAATAATAAATTAAATAGCTTATAAGCTAGTTTAAAGCTTATATATAAAAATCTAAAACCTAAAATAAGTATAATATAAAGTAAGTAAATAATTATAAAGAAGAAAATTATAAAAGTATATAAAGTATATAAAGTATATAAAAAGGTTAATAAATAGCTAGAATATTAATATTATTATTAAGTTTATGCTAAAAACTTAATCTAAGTTTTTAAAAATTTTATATTTTTAAAGAAAAAAAAAGACTAAAGTACTTAAAGTAAAAACCCCCTTTATTTAAAATTAGTTTACTTTATATAAAGTCTTATAGCTTTATATAAAGAAAAAAGTACGTTTTTTACTATAAGTATATCCTACTTACTAAGTAGTTTAACGCGGCTTAGCTAAGCTAAGTATTATAAAATTTAAATAGCTATGCTTAAACTCCTTACTTTACTTTTAAAGAGCTTTATAAAACCCTGTAATAAGAACGCTTAAAGCACGTACTATAAAGGCTTGCTTAAGAGGATATAACGGATATTATTAATTAAACCCCGCTAAAGTTTCTAAAATATAACTATAAAGGCTTAAAAGCCTATCTAATTATAGTTTATAATATTTTTAATTATAAAAGATACTATAAAAACTACTAAGCGGATTCCGCTAATATTTTTAAAGGATATTTAAGGATTTCCGCGGGATATCTTAATTATAGTTTAACTTCTTTTTAATTAAAAGAGCACCTTAAAAATATAAGATAGACTTTATTATAGTTTTTAAAGGATATTTAAGGATATTTAAGGGATTTCCTTAATTATAGTTTATAGTATTTTAAATTAAGTTTATGCTTAGTTTATTAAGTATTTTTATAAAAGTAATTTTATAAGAATATTTATAGTTTATTTATATATTTACGATAAATAAAAAGATAAAATAATTAAAAATCCTTAAAATTAGTTTAAAGAACTAAGTATAAAGTAGCTAGCTATACCTTAAAGAAAAGATAAGCTTTTTACTATTTTTAAACCCTTATATATGTTTATATATAGTAATTAGTCCGTTATACCGGTTTTAATTAGCAGTAATTAGTTTATAATACCGGCCTTAATTAACGGTAATTAGTCTACGCTTTATCCCCTTATCTTTATACTATAAAGCGTAGTACTAAGGCCGCTTTTAACTTAAGTAGCTTTTAGTTTAAAGTATAAGTAGTAGTCCGTTTTTTATCCCCTTTTTAAGCCGCCTCTTTTAATATAAAGACTAAAAAGATAAAATGTTAAACCTTTTAACTATATAAAAACATTACGCGCTAATAATTATATAGTAAGATAATTAATATATATTACGGATTTATATTTTAATAGCCTCCTTATCTTAATATACTTAGTATAAAAGATATAATAGTAAAAAGCCTGTATATTTACTATAGTAAAAAGCCTGTATATTTACTATAGTAAAAAACTTATATCCTTATTTAGAATTAAATAAAGTACTATGCGGAAGCCGGGCTTATAACTATAAAATATTAAACCGTTTAACTATATAAAAATATTATATACTAGTTATTTTATAATAAGTTAATTAACGTATATAGCGGATTTATACCTTAATAAAAAGTAAGTAAGGTTTTAGCCCGTGCTTTTTTTATAGGTTATACAGCTTTAAAATATTACGGAAATAAGCTTATAGTAAGCCTTACTAATAAATATTAAGTACTTTATAGTATATATATATTCCTAATTAAGATTATTATTTATTCGCGCTGCTTAAGTATTAATCCCGTATATAATTATAAGAATTAAGCCTTTTTATATACTATATATATATATACGCTTTGTTTTACTAAAAATATAGTTATTTTCCTCTTAAGCTTATTATATATTTACTGCTTTATTCTTATTACGCTTTTACTACTTTACCCTTATTATATTACTATTATTATTACTAATAAAAAGAAAAGAAAATTATATTTTTAAATCTTAATTTAAGTCTGTTTTTTAAGCTATAAAGAAAAAACAGAAAGATAAAAAGACTTAAGCCCGCTATAATACTAAGTATAAAATCTTTTACTATATATATATATATATTACTTATTAAGTAATAATATGCTTATAAGTTTTTAAGGCTATTAAAACTAAGTATATATATATTTAAGCTATATTCGCTTAATAAGCATATATAGCTTATATTATTAACTCTCTTTTAGCTATCTTTATAAAAGTATATATTACCTATACTTTAAGTAATTATTTTTAAAGCTTTATTATTTATACTTATATATATTTCTCTTTATACTTACGCTTTATTTTAAAGATACGTACTAGCGCTAGCCCGCTTTACTAACTTATAGTGCCTAAGCTAAGTAAGTACCCGTACTTTTTAAATACCCGCACATATATATACGCAGCTTATACGTAGCGCTCTTAGCTATAGCTTAATTCGCTTATCGCGTATAACACGGCCTGTTAATTAATCCGGGCCCTTTACTAGTGCTATAAGCGAAGATATAGGTGCGCTTTAAATACCCTTAACGCGGCGCTAAAAAGCTTTAAAAGCAATGCGGGCAAAGGTCTTATATATATACGCAAGGCTTTAATAAGAGCTTTAAAAGTGCGATATATATATATAAGCGGGCGAGGGCGAGTATAAGGGCAGGAGCGAGGGCGGGTATTTAAAAGATATAAATACTTACTATACTAGCGCGGTATAAATAGGCGGGGCGTGTTAGTATTAGTATATATCTTTAAAATAAAACGTAAGTATAAATAGTAAAACTCTATTTTTATTTTTAAGTAAGTAGTCTTATATTAAATCTGATTTTAATTATTAGTAAATCTTTTTTTAGCTTACTACTATTAATAAAAATATAGCTTATAGGCTTTACGCTATATAAAAAAAGTTAAACAAGTTATATAAGCTTATTAAGCAATCTTTATATATAAAGCTTACTTTTATAGTAATAAAGCTTTAATAGCGCGCCGGCGTTATTATAGCTCGGGCTTTTATATTTTATACTATTCTTAGCTTACTTTTACTTAATTAAAGTATTAAACTACTCGCTTTTACTTTTAGCTGCTTTAATAATAATATATATATAGCTTATAAAGCTAATACTAAGCTTGTTAAAAAGCTTAATAGTACTATTATAGTTTTATATTAAACTGTTTATATAATAGCTTAGAACTTAAAAAGTATAATAAATACGCTAGTTATAATAGCTAACTACTTTAGTTTTAGCGGCTATAAGAGCTATAATATTGCTCTTAAGAGTTTTTAACTTTACTTAGACTTAGTATAAGCACTAAGAGTATAAAACGAAGGAGGAGGTATTAAAGCATAAAAAGGAAAAGGTAGTAAAAGAGCAAATTCGAATTGCTTTAAGGTTTAAGTTTTAGCTAAGAAGAAAAGAGGAAAAAAGAGTCTTTTATAAGCGTGGAGAGGTATTAACTAAATTATTATTATGCCGTTTTAGTATATTATAGTTATTTTAAGCCGCTCGATTGTTATTATTCCTCTCCGGGATGTAAAGTAGACTTTTTAGCTTATCTTTTACTAGTACTAGGTTGATATTCGTCTTTTATTAGCGTATAAGAAGCTATTAAACTCTAGTAAAATATTACGTATATAATATATTAGCTAAGGTATATTTCAAGATTTTATAGGATATTTAGTTACTACTAAAATAAGCTAGTATTAAGATTATACTACTTTACTAGCTCTTTTAAAAGTAATGTTTACATATCTTTTATTCTATATTAAAACTAGCCTTATTTATTTTAGTAAGAAATAGTTAAGTTAATATATTATTAAATAGCTTCTTTATATTATAAGAAAACCTTTAAAAAAAAAAACCTATTATTATTTAATAAAACCTTAGTAAAAAGAAAAAAGTATTTATATAGGAAAAAACCTCTTATATATATAAAAGAGAAAGCTTATTTATAGTAAAACCTTTTATAAAAAAAGACTATAGTTTTATAGTTATATATATATTTAAAACCTTTTATAGTAAAAGAAAACTATTTATATATAAATATATATATAGTATAAAACTCTTTTATATTAAAAGAAAAAGTATTATTATAATATAAAAACCTTTTATATATAAGAAAAAAGTTTTTATTAAAAAAGAAAAGCTTAAAAGAAATTATAAAATTTAAAACACCTCTTATAATAAAAACTAAAGTATTTTTATAATAAAGCTTAAAGTATTATTTATTATTTATAAAGCTTAATATATCTTTATATATATATATATATATATATTTCTTATTATTATTATTAAGTTTTTATATAGTATATCTTTAAGATTTAATATAATATATGTATATCTTTTTTATTATTATTACTTATTTATTTTATTTTATAACAAAACGACTTTTTATATATATAGTTTATTTTATAAACTATCTTTAATTAAAAAGAATAGTAAAAGAGAAATAAGCTATTAAAGCTTTTATTATACTTTACTATATATATTAAATACTTTTTTCTTATTTTTAAAAAAACATTAATATACTTTTATTTTATATATCTTCTTAGTTTTTTATAAGAGTATAAAGCCTTTTATATTTCTTTTAAATATATTAAAGGTAAGGTAATACTTAAAGATTATAATATAATATTTACTTTATATATAAAGTATTTAAAGTTATAACTTATTAATTATAAAATTTAAGCAGCTATGCTTAAACTCCTTACTTTACTTTTAAAAAGTCTTATAAAAACTACTACGCTTTATAATATAAGGATAAAGGGATAAAGCGCGGACTAATTACTACTAATTTAGGCCGGAACTATAACTAATTACTACTAATTAAGGCTAGTATAACGGACTAATTACTATATATAAACGTATATAAAGGTTTAGAAATAGTAAAAAGCTTATTTTTACTTTAAAGTATAGCTAGCTACTTTATACTTAGTCCTTTAAGTTAATCCTAAGGATTTCCTATTATATTGTCTTTTTATTTATTATTAGTATATAAATAAACTATAAATATCCTTATAAATTTACTTAATAAACTAAGCGTAAGCCCGGTTAAAAATACTATAAACTATAATTAAGGAAATCCTTTAAATATCCTTAAATATCCCTTAAAAATTATAGTAAAGTTTATCCTATATCTTTTAAGGTATTTTTATCGTTAAAAATAGGTTAAACTATAATTAAAATATCCTACGAAAATCCTAAAATATCCTTTAAAGATACTAGCGGAATCCGTTTAATCGTTTTTATAGTGCTTTTTATAATTAAAAGTATTATAAACTATAATTAAATAAGCTTTTAAGCTTTTTATAGTTATATTTTTAAAACCTTAATAAGGTCTAAACGGTAAAGTTTATTATATCTCCTTAAGTAAGTATTATAAAATTTAGCTAACTACGCTTAAACTCCTTTACTTTTAAGGAGCTTTATAAAACCTTATAATAAAAATAATTAAAATACGCGCTATAAAGGCTCGCTTAAAGAGATATAATAAATATTACTATTTAGACCTTATTAAGGTTTCCGAGATAGAACTATAAAAAGCTTAAGAGCCTATCTAACTATAATTTATAATACTTTTAATTATAAAAAGCATAATAAAACTATTAAGCGGATTTTATTAATATTTTTAAGAGATATTTAATAATTTCCGCGGGATATCCTAACTATAATTTAATACGTTTTTAACTATAAAAATACCTTAAAAGATATAAGATAGACTTTACTACGATTTTTAAAAGATATTTTAAGATATTTTAAAGATTTCCCCGATTATAGTTTATAGTATTTTTAACTAAGCTTATACTTAGTTTATTAAGCGATTTTATAAAGATATTTATAGTTTATTTACGTATTAATAATAAATAAAAAGATAATAAAATAGGAAATCCTTAAAATTAGCTTAAAAAACTAAGTATAAAGTAGCTAGCTATACTTTAAAGAAAAGATAAGCTTTTTACTATTTTTAAACCTTTATAGATATTTATATATAGTAATTAGTTTATTATACTAGCCTTAACTAGCAGTAATTAATTTATAGTACTAGCCTTTATTAATAGTAATTAGTCTGCGCCTTATCCTCGTATTTTTATATTATAAAGTATAGTAAATAATAGTATATTACGGAATTTAAACAGCTACGCTTAAACTCCTTACTTTACTTTTAAAGAAGCCTTATAAAACCCCGCGATAAGAACGCTTAAAGCACGTATTATAAAAGCTCGCTTAAAAAGATATAACGAATATTACTAGTTAGACCTTATTAAGGTCTTTAAGATAATACTATAAAAGGTTAAGAGCTTACTTAACTATAGTTTATAATGTCTTTAACTATAAAAGATACTATAAAAACTATTAAGCGGATTCCGCTAGTATCTTTAAGGGATTTCTAAGGATTTCTATAAGATATCTTAACTATAGTTCGACCTGTTTTTAACTATAAAAGCACCCCGGAAGATATAAAATAAACCTTACCGCGATTTTTAAGGGATATTTAAGGATATTTAAAGGATTTCCTTTACTATAGTCTATAA
>JAPEBW010001448.1:0-24064 GCA_027405785.1 Ophiocordyceps robertsii | reverse complement strand
TCTTATACGTTAAATAGTATATAGAACGTCTTTAACTCTAAACTACTATTATTATTTAGAAATAATAAGGTCTCTTTATAAAGCTCTTTTTTATCGTTAAGGTCCGGTCGTTAGCTAATTGCATTAGCTCGGTTATTCTTAAAACCTTTCTTATAAATAATCTTATAATTAAATTCCGAAAGGAATTTAGCCTATCTTATTTACCTAGTATTTAACTGCTATATCGTAGTAAAATAACTAATATTCTTATAATCTATATAAACCTTAAGTTTATATTTATTTTCTAAAATATAATGCCGAAATTCTTTAAAAGCGTATATAATAGCTAAGAATTCTTTATCGTAAATAGGGTAATAAATCTCTATACCTACTAGCTTCTTTGAGTAAAAAGCTATTAATTTAAGAATATTGTTCTTATCGCGCTAGCTTAGCTACGCGCTTAATGCAAAATTAAAAGCATCCGTTTTTAATTTTAACGGCTTCTCTATATTATAGGTATTTAATATAGGTTCTTTAATAAGTAATTCTTTAATCTTTTTAAAAGCTTCGTCTGCTTTTAAGTTTTACTTAAAAGGGTCCGTTTTAGCTTTCTTTAATACCGATAAGATCGGTATAATTATCTTAGAAAAGTCTAATATAAACTTCCTATAATAATTTATATATCCTATAAAGCTTTAGATTTCCTAAATATTTATAGGAATTAGCTAATCTTTAATTATAAAAATCTTCTATAAGTCTATCCTTATATAAAAAGGAGTAATTATATGCCTTAAGAATTCTACTTCTTATATATAAAAGCTATATTTCTTTAGTAAAATATATAAGCTAGCTTTTCTTAACGCTTTTAGCACTATATCGACTTCTTTATAGTATTACTTTAGCGTATTTAAGTAAATAATAATATTATCTAAATACGCCGTATAAAAATAGTCTAAATAAGGATTTAATATACTATTAATTCTCTTTTAAAAGGTTGCCGGTTATAACGGGTCGGCCTTAACGGGGCTAAAGCAGTAGTCATGCTACTATTCGTTGCTACTATAAGGCAGCTATTTAATTAAACCACTGCGTTAGACGGCGGTAGCGAGGGCAAAAAAAGACGAATTAACTAAGCTACTAGCTAGTTAATTAACTACGCCTATTAAGGGTTGCACGGGCGCAGCCCGGGCTTAATCTAAGGCCTAGCCCGTAACACTACCCCCTCTTTACCCCGCCACCCCTAGGCGGGGCTAATAGGTCGTCTCCCCTAGCCGGCAGCTATAAGCCTAAGCCGAACGTCGCCTGCTAGTCCTTTAGTAGGTCTTAAACCTAAGACCCTTTATTATAGCTTAGTTAACTATAACGGGTCGGCCTTAACGGGGCTAAAGTAGTAGTTATGCTACTGTTCGTTGCTGCTACGGGGCAGCTATTTAATTAAACCACTGCATTAGACGGCGGTAGCAAGGGTAAAAAAAGACGAATTAACTAAGCTACTAGCTAGTTAATTAACCACGCCTATTAAGGGTTATACGGGCGTAGCCCGGGCCTAATCTAAGGCCTAGCCCGTAATAGTATCGTATTCTTAATCTTTCTCTTATTCCGTTTCTTCTTAATCTTATCTTTTTACTTAAGGTATTGCTACTTAATATCCTTTAAGGTATTTAATAGATTTTCTCTTAATAAATTATAAGTAGCTTTATAATTATTTCTAAGGCTTTTAGTTTCTTTACTAAGGTTCGCCGTTATTTTTACTTATATTATACTAGTCGTAGTCGTATTATCTTTAGTCGTACTAGTTGTCTTATCGTTTTTTATTACGATATTTATTATTGCGATATTTATATCTATATAGGAAGCTTTATTATCCTTATCGTTGCTATTTTTTATATAGTTATCGTTAGGTATTGCCGTATTTAAATTATTTAAGGGTTTCGTTTTAGGTTCGTCCTCTATTAAACTATAAAGTAAGATATCTAAGGTATTGTCTTTAAACCTTAAAAGGCCTTTATTTTAATCTATTATAAGATTATATTTCTATAAAAAGGGTAGTCTTAATATAATATTATAGCTAATAGCTAAGACGTTAAAGAAATCTTTAAAGTTATAAATCCCGATTATATACTTAAGAGGATTAGTCTTTAGTATAATCTTACTATTATTATACTTAAAGGGTAATCCTTTTGCTAAAAGGAGCATATAAGGCTTATCTTTTCTTTTATAACGTAATTCTAAACAATTTACCGTTATAAGAGAAATATAGCTACTTATCGCACCGCAATTTACTAATACGTTAAGGCGATATTCTCTTAATTTTAATATAAAGGTTATTTTTATACTTCGAGAATTATTATTTAACGTAAGTAAGTTCTATTTACTAAGAAATAGCCTTATTATTCTTAGGCTTATTAGTTTTTTGCCTTATTTACCGACTTCTTAGTAGATTCTAATTCTTTTTACGGAATTAGTCTATTTAAGTAACTAAGCTATTTATAAGCTTTAGAAACTAGATTTCTACTAGCTTTATAGTTCCTAACTGCTTTACTAATAATATTAATACCTTTAGTGTAATTAATTTCTTTTTATCGTTTTTAGTTATTAATCTCTTCTTACTTAGCTTTTAGCTGATTTTTAAGTATATCTTTTAAGAATCTTTTTACTTATAGGAGTATTTCTAAATTATAATTCTTATTGCGAAGATTATAATTAATCTCGAAATACTTACTATATCGTTTAGACGTATCTTTAATAGCTAGATTAAGGAATTCTATTTCTTCCTTAAACTTATTAGCTAGCTCGTCGTTCTTTTTCTTAAGATCGTCTTTATCTTTAATTAAATTAGTAATATATATAAAAAAAGATACGTAATCTTCCTTTAGCTTAATTATCTTATTCGTTAAAGCTAAGTTACCGTCTTAAAGGTTTTTAATAGTTATTTTATTATACCGCTTAAAGAGTAAAAGTTATTTGATTTTAATCTAGTTATTAGTATTTTCTTATAAAAGTTCTTCTTTATCGGCTTCGATATCCTCCTTAAGGTTTTCTATAAAAACCTTAGTATTAATAATAAGTTCCTTAATCGTTATAGTAAGTTTATTATAAGTCTTCCTTAGTTTAAGAAACTAGCCGCTTCTTTACTATTACGGGCTATACTATAAGAAGAGCTATAGTTATACTATAGCGAATAACTTAAAGTTAGGCCGACGTATAGCCGAAGTCGTATAAAGCTTTACCCGAACTTAGCCTAACTTTAACCTAAACGTAACTTAAGTACGGGCTACTTAAGCGACCCTTATATAGTACGGAGCTACATAGCTTAAATAGAGATTTCCCCCTTCCCTTTTTAGCTTTAAATAAATAATTATTCGGCTATATACTACTAAACTAAGTATATATAGGCCCTTAATATATCTAAAGCTCTTTTTAAATAAGGTTATATAACTTAAGAAAAGACTCGCTAACTATAATATAGCGCGAGTAAAAAGCCTACTTAGTATAAAAAGGCTATACTTATAAGGCCTAGGAGGGAGGGCTAAAAAAGGCCGATATCTAAATAAGGGTTAAATAAGCGATCCTCTTACTATAAGTAAAGGCTATTAAAACGAGCTACTAAGTTTAAATAAGCTAGCAGTAGATTTAATAGCTAATAAGCTAGTTTAAGGCCTTAATATAAAAGCTAAAGGAGATAGTAAGGATATATATATAAGGAGGGGCCGGCCTACTAATTAGTAGTTAAATACTACCTTATAATACGATAGCGGGGGCCGCAATACCCGCAATAAAAAAGGAAGTAATAAAGAAAAAGGACTAGTAAAAGCTACTCCTAGTGCTAAGGAAATTTAACGGCTAGCGGCGCTACTTTACGCCTTAAGCACGATATATATAAGAAAAGTGCGAGATTAACTAAGACTTCTTTTTAAGCTTAAGGGAGGTTTTTTACTTAATTTATAACTACTTAGATATAGGGCTATAGTAAACCATAGCGACTTATTATAGCACCGGCGCGGACTAAGGTTATAATTAGTAGGAATTCCTTAAGTACCTTAATTCGATTTACTTTAACGTCGATATCTAATCGCGGGCGGCGGCGGCTATCTATACGATTAAATAAGGAGAGAACTAAACGTTTACGGCGTTCCTCCTTAAGTTTAAGTAAAGGCTTTTTAAGGCGGGAGGGGGGTCGTAGCTATACGATATATAGATCGTATTCTTAAAGGGCGCCTTAAGCCTTCGCCTTAAGGAGGCGCTTATAATAGTTAACCTCTTAACCTTAAGCTTTTTAGTATATATTAATCGGGTAGCGTAGATCGCGGTAAAGCTAAAAAGGGTTTAGTAAACTAAGTAGCCGTTTTAAAGCTAAAAGAAAGTAATAAGGGGGGGGACTTAAGACTAAAAAGACTTAAAGGGTAATACCTTAATAAGTAGAATTAACGCTATAACTTAGCTAAGAGGAGGATAAAGCCGGCTTAATATATAGAGGTATTTCGCTTATAGGATAATAAGGTATATCGCTTGCTTTTATAAAAAGAAAAAAGAAAGAACCTTATAAGTAGCTATAGCTATAACTAAAAAAGTAACTAAGGTAGATTCCGACTTAAGAAAAAAAGAACCTTAGCGTAAAGTTAGGCGCTAAGGGAAAAGGAGAAATAGTAAGCGGCTTAAAGGTTAATAAGGAAGCACCTTATACTAAACTTAGTACTACTTAAGGTTAGTATTAATAAGAAGAAGGGGCTTAACGCACTTATAAATATAAGCTATAATTACTATATTATAATAAGCGAGGGGGTAGCAATAAGGCTACGGATACCTTTCGCGGATAGGATAAGGAGGCTATTATAGCCCTTTTTAAAGGACGTACTAACGCTTTAAATAAAGGGGATCGTAGCGTTTAAGATAAAGATTAACGGGCACTTAAAATAGATATTCGCTTATATAGTACCGGAGTTAAGCTATAATATATTCTTAAGGAGACCGTGGATAAAGAAGAATAAGGTAGTCTATAACGCCGGGGGGGATCGGATCCGGCATAGAAAAGCGGGGATTTAAATCGGCCTTTAAGGATTAAAGGAAGCCGCGAAGATCGCGAATATCTAAGAGGTAAAGCTAATAAGCGCCTTTATTTTTATAGCGGAGTGCTAATAAGAAAGGGCTTAAAAAGATAGCTAGGGGCGATAATAAGCGCTTAATATAAAGGCGGTTATAATAAAGGATATAAAGAGAGCCCTTTAGCTAAAAATGCTAGTTAACTTAGCGGACTATATCCCGGCTTAAGCACTATAAGCTTATTTAGACCTTTTCGCACCTATAAAAGCACTTAAGTAACCCTTATTCCGACTAAGTATAGACTATAAGATCTATCTTACCTTAAATAAAGATAGTAAGGAACCGCTACTACTATAAGGGCCCCTTTATAATATATTAAAGGAAGAACTCCTTATCCTTTAAAAGACTTTAAACGAGCTACTAAAGATAAACCTTATCCGCTTAAGCAGTTTATTAGCCGCGGCGCCGGTATTATTTATAAGGAAGGCCGATAGCTAACTACGCTTTTACTATAACTATTAAGCCTTAAATATAATTATAAAGAGGGACCGGTATACGCTACTATTAATTATAAAAACGCTAAAGATACTAGCGAAGGCACGTTAGTTTACGAAACTTAATATCGTTATAGCGTTTTATAAGATTAAAATTATAAAGGGCTATAAGTTTAAAATAGCCTTTTAAACGAGGTTCGGACTATTTAAATAGTAAGTATACTTATTTAGCCTTATAAAAACGCCGGCTACCTTCTAGCGCTATATTAACTAAGTATTAAAGGACTACCATTATAAGTTCGTTATAGCGTATATAGATAACGTTTTAATTTACTTATTAAGGTCGCTCCGCGACTACTAAAAGAAGGTAGTAAAGGTGCTTAAAAAGCTATAAAAGGTAGGCCTTATACTAAACCTATAGAAATATAACTTTATAATAAAAAAAGTAAAGTACTTAGGTTTTATTATATAGGCCGGGGGTAAGGTTTAGTACGACTTAAAAAAGATCTAAGCTATTTAAATATAGTAGGCGCTAAGGAACGTAAGGGGCGTTTAGAGCTTCTTTAAGTTTGCGAATTACTACTATACCTTTATCCCGCTTTATACTAAGGCCTCGCGGTACTTAAACGGCCTTTATAAAAAAAACGCGATATTTTTATAAACTAATAAGCACTAAGCCGCGTTTAAGTTTATCTAAAAGGCATTTTATAATACGCTAGTACTATAGCTATATAACCTTAAGAGGGAAACGTACTTAAAGGCGGACTACTCTAGATATATAATAAGCGGCGTGCTAATATAAGTAAGACCGGATAAGATATAATACTTAGTAAGGTTCTTCTTAAAACGACTTAATATAGCGGAGTATAACTACTTAATCTACGATAAAGAGTTACTTATAATTATATAATGCTTAAACTTTTAAGGGGCAAAGCTATATAATATATTAGTATTTATAGTGCTAACGGATTATAAGAATCTAAAGTACTTTATAATAAAGAGGAAGTTAAATAAGAGGTAAAGTAAATAAGCTATAAAGCTCGCTTTATATAACTTTATATTAAAGTACCGCTTAAAGAGGTTAGTAGTAGTACTTAACGCTTTATCGCGCTGCGACTAAGATAAGCTAAAAAGGGTATTTAATAAAAAGGAAATAAGACGCGTAGTATAGATAATCTTAGATAGCGCGTAATTAATAAGACGCTAGGTCCCTCTTAGTAGCGAGCACGTAAACCTCCTATAACGATTAGTATAAAAAGAGCGTATTATCGCGATAATATAAGAAGGGGAAAAGAATATAAGGTTAATTGCTTATATAAGTAAGGTAGATAACCTTATACCTTAAGATAAAAGTAAGGTAAATAAAGGCGAAGTTCGGCTAAAACTTAACCCGAACTTAAGCTAAGACGCGCTTAAGGAATAAGTATAACTAGCTTGCGTATTTAATAAGTAAGAGATATAAAAGCGGTAGATAGCGATACTACGAAAGGATAAGGAGTACTAAGTAGTATTTTAAGTAATGCGGAATAGTAACTAGTTGCTTACTTTAAAATAGTAATTAAAAGTCTAAGTAAGTAAATATATAATTAATATAAGGGGGCGCCTTCGCTTTAAAGACCGACTTTAAGTGTTAAGGAAGGCTTAATACCTTAAGGAGGGGGAGGATAAAGAGCTAAATAAGCTTTAGGTATTAATCGCTTAGTAAATATATAACTTAATAGCGGTAAGATACTTAAGGCGCGAGGGGACGCTTATGATATTAGCTTAAAAGTTCTTTTAGCCGGGCTAGTTATTAACGGTGCGCTAGCTCGTTATAAACTATAAGCTATATAGTAAGGGGCATATTTAAAGGTAACTTTAAAAGGGGCTCCTTTAACTATTACTACCTTTTATATAGCTATTTATATACTTAACGATAGACTTTATAGTTAACTTACCGCTAATAAGGACTAAAGGCTCTTAAAACCTTTAAGTAATAACGGACCGGCTAATAAAGGCGATAACTTTAAAGGCGATACTAATAATAAAAGTAGTAGTATATACTACTAAGTTCTTATAATCCTACTTCCGCTTTTATAAAATGCTAAAATCTATTATCTTAAATTAAGGGACGAACTAAATAAGGCAATTTTAAAAGGAATTTTACTAATAAACTAAGGTTTAAAGGAAACTAAGTTTAGCCTACTACCTATAAACTAATAAGGCAATAAAGCGTATAAACTAAGAGGTATAAGCATACCTCTATATATATATTTACTATAAGTAAGACGATTAAGGGGTATAGCTACTTTATACTTAAGCGGCGCTTAATAATTAAGTAGTATTAATAATAAGCATAAGCCCTTTCTTCGCTACTATTATAAGCTATGCTATAAGAAGAGCTATAGTTATACTATAGCGAACGACTTAAAGTCGGGCTAATATATAGCTAAAGTCGTATAAGACTTTACTTAAACTTAGCCTAAGTTCGACCCGAACTTAACTTAAATATAAGCTACTTAAGCGACCCCTATAAAGTATAAAGCTATATAGCTTAAATAGAGATTTCCCCCTTCCCTTTTTAGCTTTAAATAAATATTTATTTAGCTATATACTACTAAGCTAAGTATATATAGGCCCTTAATATATTTAAAGCTCCTTTTAAACGAGGTTATATAACCTAGGAAAAGACTCGCTAACTATAATATAGCGTAAGTAAAAAGCCTACTTAGTATAAAGGGGCTATGCTTATAAGGCTTAAAAGGGAGGGCTAAAAGAGGCCGACATTTAAATAAAGGTTAAATAAGCGATCCTCTTACTATAAGCAAGGGCTATTAAAACAAGCTACTAAGTTTAAGTAAGCTAGTAGTAGATTTAATAGCTAATAAGCTAGTTTAAGGCCTTAATATAAAAGCTAAAGGAGATAGTAAGGATATATATATAAGAAGGGGCTAGCTTATTAATTAGTAGTTTAATGCTACCTTATAATATAATAGCAAAGGCCGCAATACCTATAATAAAGAAGGAAGTAATAAAAAAGAAAGACTAGCAGAAGCTACTTTTAGCGCTAAGGAAGTTTAATAGCTAGCAGCGCTACTTTACGCCTTAAGCACGATATATACGAGAAAAGTATAAGATTAACTAAAACTTCTTCTTAAGCTTAAAAGAGGTTTTCTACTTAATTTATAACTACTTAAATATAAGGCTATAGTAAACTATAGCGACTTACTACGGCACTAGCGCGGACTAAGGTTACGATTAGTAAAAGTTCCTTAAGTACCTTAATTCGATTTACCTTAATATCGATATCTAATCGCGGGCGGTGGCGGCTATCCGCACGATTAAATAAGGAGAGAACTAAACGTTCGCGGCGTTCCTCCTTAAGTTTAAGTAAAGGCTTTTTAAGGCGGGAGGGGGGTCGTAGCTATACGATATATAGATCGTATTCTTAAAGGGCTCCTTAAGCCTTCGCCTTAAGAAGGCGCTCGTAATAGTTAACCTCTTAACCTTAAGCTTCTTAGCGTATATTAATTAAGTAGCGTAAATCGCGGTAAAGCTAAAAAGGGTTTAGTAAACTAAGTAGCTATTTTAAGGCTAAAAGAAGGCAATAAAGGGGGGAACTTAAGACCGAAAAGACTTAAAGGGCGATACCTTAATAAGTAAAATTAACGCTATAACTTAGCTAAAAGGAGGATAAAGCCGGCCCGATATATAAAGGTATTTTACTTAAGGGATAATAAGGTATATTGCCTGCTTTTATAAAAAGAAGAAAGAAGGAACCCTATAAGTAGCCGCGGCTATAACTAGAAAGGTAATTAAAGTAGATTTTAATTTAGGAAAAAAAAAACCTTAGTATAAAGTTAGGCGCTAAGGGAGAAGGAGAAATAGTAAGTAACTTAAAGGTTAATAAGGAAGCACCTTATACTAAACTTAGTACTACTTAAGGTTAGTATTAATAAGAAGAAAGGGCTTAACGCACTTATAAATATAGGCTATAACTACTATACTATAATAAGTAAGGGGGTAGCGATAAGGCTATAAATGCCCTTTATAGATAAGATAAGGAGGCTACTATAGCGTTTCTTAAAAGACGCACTAACGCTTTAAATAAAAGGGATTATAGCGTTTAAGATAAAGATTAACAGGCACTTAAAATAGACATTCGCCTATATAGTACTAAAGTTAAGCTATAATATGTTCTTAAGGAGACTATAGATAAAGAAGAACGAGGTAGTTTATAACGCTAGGGGGGACCGGATCCGGCATAAAAAAGCGGGGATTTAGATCGGCCTTTAAGGATTAAAGGAAGCTATAAAGATCGCGAATATCTAAAAGGCGAAGCTAGTAAGCGCCTTTATCTTTATAGCGGAGTGCCGATAAGAAAGGGCTTAAAGGGATAGCTAAGGGCGATAACGAGCGCTTAATATAAGGGCGGTTATAATAAAGGACGTAAAGAGAGCCTTTTAGCTAAAGACGCCGGTTAACTTAGCGGACTATATCCCGGCTTAAGCATTATAAACTTATCCGGACCTTTTTATACTTATAAAGACACTTAAGTAACCCTTATTTTAACTAAGCGTAGATTATAAAATCTATCTTACTTTAAATAAGGATCGTAAGGAACCGCTATTACTATAAGGGCCCTTTTACGATATATCGAAGGAAGAACTTCTTATCCTCCGGAAGACCTTAAACAAGCTACTAAAAGCGAACCTTATCCGCTTAAGCAGTTCGTTAGCCGCGGCGCCGGTATTATTTATAAGGAAGGCTAATAGCTAACTATGCTTTTACTACGACTACTAAGCCTTAAATATAATTATAAAGAGGGACCGGTATACGCTATTATTAATTATAAAAACGCTAAGGATACTAGCGAAGGTATATTAGTTTACGAAACTTAACGTTATCGTAGCGTTTTATAAGATTAAAATCGTAAAGGGCTATAAGTTTAAGACGGCCTTTTAAACGAGGTTCGGACTATTTAAATAGTAGGTATGCTTATTTAGCTTTATAAGAACGCTAGCTACCTTTTAGCGCTATATTAACTAAGTTTTTAAGGACTACCTTTATAAGTTTATTATAACGTATATAGATAACGTTTTAATCTACTTATTAAGGTCGCTCCGCGATTATTAAGAGAAGGTAGCGAAGGTACTTAAAAAGTTATAAAAGGCAGGCCTTATACTAAACTTATAGAAATATAACTTTATAACGAAAGAAGTAAAGTACTTAAGTTTTATTATATAGGCTAAGGGTAAGGTTTAGTGCGACTTAAAAAAGATCTAGGCTATCTAAACGTAGTAAGCGCTAAGGAACGTAAAGGGCGTTTAAAGCTTCTTTAAGTTTATAAATTACTACTATACTTTTATCCCGCTTTATACTAAGGCCTCGCGGTACTTAAATAGCCTTTATAAAAAGAATATAATATTCTTATAGACTAATAAGCACTAAGCCGCGTTTAAGTTTATTTAAAAGGTATTTTATAATACGCTAGTACTATAGCTATACGACCTTAAAAGGGAAACGTACTTAAAAGCGGATTGCTTTAAATATGCAATAAGCGGCGTGCTAATATAGGTAGGATTAGATAGGATATAATACTTAGTAAGGTTTTTCTTAAAACGACTTAATATAGCGGAGTATAACTACTTAATTTATAATAAGGAGTTGCTTATAATTATATAATACTTAAACTTTTAAGGGGTAAAGTTATATAATACGCTAGCGTTTATAATGCTAATAGATTATAGGAATTTAAAGTACTTTATAATAAAAAAGAAGTTAAACGAAAAGTAAAGTAAATAAGCGATAAAGCTTACCTTATATAACTTTATATTAAAGTACCGCTTAAGGAGGTTAGCGATAATACTTAACGCTTTATCGCACTGCGATTAAGATAAGTTAAAAAGGGCATCCGATAAAAAGGAAATAAGATATATAGTATAGATAATCTTAAATAGCGCGCGACTAATAAGATATTAAGTCCTTTTTAGCAGTAAGCACGTAAACCTCCTATAACGATTAGTATAAAAAGAGCGTACTATCGCGATAATATAAGAAAGGGATAAAAACGTAGGGTTAATCGCTTATATAAGTAAAGCAGACGACCTTATACCTTAAGATAAAGGCGGGGCGAATAAAGGCGGAGTTTAGCTAAAACTTAACTTAAACTTAGGCTAAGACGCGCTTAAGGAATAAGCGCGACTAGCTTACGTATTTAATAAGTAAGAGATATAAGAACGGTAAATAGCGATATTATAAAAAGATAAGGAGTACTAAGTAATATTTTAAGTAATATAAAACGGCGACTAGTTGCTTACCTTAAAATAGCAATTAAAGGTTTAAGTAAGTAAGTATATAATTAACGTAGGGGGGCGCCTTTACTTTAAAGACCGACTTTAAGTACTAAGTAAGGCTTAATACCTTAAGGAGGGGGAGGATAAAGAGCTAGATAAGCTTTAAGTATTAATCGCTTAGCGGATATATAACTTAATAGCGGTAGGATACTTAAGGCGCGAGGGGACGCTCGCGATACTAGCTTAAGAGTTCTTTTAGCCGGGCTAGTTATTAATAGTACGCCGGCTTATCGCGAACTATAAGCTATGCGGTAAGGGGTATATTTAAAGGTAACTTTAAAAGGGGCTTTTCCGACTATTACCGCCTTTTATATAGCCGTTTATATACTTAACGATAGACTTTATAATCGACTTATTGCTAATAAGAACTAAGGGCTCCCGGAACCTTTAAGTAATAATAGACCGGCTAATAAAGGCGATAACTTTAAAAGCGATACTAATAATAAAAGTAGTAGTATATACTACTAAGTTCTTATAGTCTTACTTCCGCTTTTATAAAATACTAAAATCTATTGTCTTAAATTAAAAGACGAACTAAATAAGGCAATTTTAAAAAGAATTCTACTAATAGACTAAGGTTTAAAGGAAACTAAGTTTAGCTTATTACCCGCAGACTAATAAAGCGATAGAGCGCGTAAACTAAGAAGTATAAGCATACCTCCGCGTATACGTTTACTATAAGTAAGATAACTAAGGGGTATAGCTACCTTACGTTTAAGCGGCGCTTAATAACTAGGTAATATCGATAACGGGTATAAGCCCTTTCTTCGCTATATATAAGTACGATATTAAGCCGATTTAAATCGCATAAAAGGAGGGACCGCTTATACTAAACGCGGAGAGCGTACGGAGCCTTGCACGAAGGATAAAGGAAGTTACTAACTTTCTTTAAACGGCGATCGCCGCGTTATAAGTAAGGTAAAAGGAGATAGTAAACCGGTCTCGTGCGCTAGCAAAAAGACTTTAAGTAAGCGATAAGGTATAGTTAAATATAAGGAAGTATACTATAAATAGGCCTTACCGGAAGCTTAACTAGCTATACTAAAAGTATACTATAATAAAAGTAGTTAGCTTATATATAGTAAAACTTAATATACTAAGGAGGGTATATAAAAGACTATATATAGAGTTCCTCCGCCGTATAGCGGATAACCCCTTATTAAAGTCTTTAACTTATAGGGTTATAAGGACTTAGGCTGCGGCTTAAGCCTTATTATATAAGGAGGGCCGGGTCTGTATATATAGACACGGACCTGCCGTATATAGGTAGGCTCTTTATAGCTTGTTATTATAATACTATAGACAGCACCTATATACTAGCCTCTGCTTACTTTATAATAGTATAAGCTATTAATTATAAACTCGTTCGACGGTATAATAGCGGGAGCTCCGCCTTAAGCGGAGCGGGACGACGCTATTATAAAGTCGTTACGGAACGCCTTAAAGGCGTTAAAGGGTGCGTCGGCCGGCTAAAGAGATAACTTCCTCGCCGCACTAAGGGGGCCGACTATAAAGTCTATTTTAACCCTTATAGCATCTACCGCGCTAAGAGCGGCGCCTATAATTACTATAGTATAGAAGCCGCTCTTATAGCTAATATAAGACAGGAAGCCGGAAAGCTTTTACTTCTTCCTTAGCTAGCTATAAGCGAAATACTATACTAACGAGGAATGCGGCCTTAATAGTAGCCGGAGCGCTATTTAGTACGCGCTCTTATATACGCTGCCGGAGCCTTAAATAAAGAGGATCGCGGGTTTTTAGGAAAAGGGGGGCTATAACGGCTCCCGGGACCCTTAAGACTTTTTTTAGCACCTTATCCACGCGTTTAGTAATATATAGGAATAAGAAAAGGCGTAAGATAGGCTACGCACCCTTAAATAAAGGGATAGATAGTCTTTTAAGGAGTTCCTCCTTAAGTTTAAGGAGACCTTCTTTTAAGCAGCGGGTACTACGATATAAAAAGATAGCGTAAAGCTAATATAGCTATAAAACTCGATTACCTTAGCACTCCGCGAGCTTCTTATCCTTATTATTATGCCTTTTATATATAGCGAGTATATTAGCCGCCTTACGAAAGTAGCTTAAGGCTATAAATAAACGCCTTGCTTTTAAAAGTTGCGGAAGCGCACTTTATATAGCGGGGACGGGGTTACCCCCCTCTTATAAGATACGCTTACTATCGACGTTAATAGCGATACCCTTATAACCGCGATAAGGACCGACCGCGTAAAACGCCCGAAGAAGGTATCTATAACCCCGACCTCTTTTACGCTAGCGGGCTAGTCCTCTTAGCAGCGGGCTAAATAGGTCTCTAGCGATAAGATCTAAAAACGACGTGCCGACGGCCGATACTTACGCTATAAAGCGGGCTTTTACTTAGCTGCGAAATGCCTATATAAGCTAGCGAAGCGTCCTTTTATAGGAATCCGCTTTATAGCGGTTAATATACTACCTTAGCTCGCCTTAGACAATAAGGACCCCGCCCTCTATAAGGCGGAGGGAAAAGAATAGCTCCGGGGCAAAGACGGGCCCCGGAGCCGCAATTATTAGCATAAGCAAGGTAAGAGCTAGCAGCCTATATAAAAGAGGATCTTACTTTAATATAGGTTATGCTTAATTAGTCTAAGTCTCTTACCGCTCTTATAGATAAAGGATGCTAATGCTACGCTATAGTAAATAAGGCGTTCGCACGTTAAATATAAGTGCTTATTAAGAGAATTACCCCGCGCTAAGTAAAGGGCGCCTTAAGCGTAATAAAGGGTGCGGAGATTAAAGGCATTACTTAGCTAGCTATAGAGGTAGCCGGCTGCTTAAGGCTTATCGTAGTATATGTAATCCTAGAGCTTAAATTCCCTTTAATCTTAAGGAAGCCTTAGCTTATATATACGCAGTCTTTCTCGGTTCCGCACTAAAAGAGGCTATAGTTCGGCCTAGCGGAGATATAGCTACGCTATATTAACGGCACCTCTAAAGAGACGGGGGCTATGCTAGGGCTAGCTAACGCCTTTAAGGTGCTTGCCTTAGTCTTTATAAGCATAGTTAAATAGCTCGCACGCTAAGAGGGCAAGGCCGCCGCTAACGCGGCGATCTACGTTATAAGCCTTGCGGATATCGATAAGGCCTTAAAAACTAAGACGCTAAAATCGCCGGCGGACTTATAAAGGGTTATCTTATAGCGCTTCCACGACTTATTGCCGCTTTTTATAAAGTACGAGGCTAATAAGCTTAACCCCTATAAGCTAAGAGTCGATTATAGGATCCCTATCCGCACGGATAAGCGAGGAAAGGAGTTCCCCGCGCCCTTTAGGCCGCTATATAGTATCTTATAAGCCGAGTTATTAATGTTAAAGAAGACCCTTTAAGACTTATTAGATAAGGGGTTTATCCGGGTAAGCAGCTCCGAGGTAGGCGCCTTAGTGCTCTTCGTCCGGAAACTAAGGGGCGGAATCCGCTTTTACTACGACTATCGGGCCCTTAACGCGATTACGCGGCCGGACTATTACCCGCTCCCGCTAATCTTTAACACGCTCCGTAACTTATTTAAGGCGAAGTAGTTTACTAAGCTCGACGTTATATAGGCGTTTTATAAGGTGCGGATTGCGGAGGGTAAAGAGTAAAAGACGGCCTTTTATACCCGTTATAGCCTATTTAAGTAGCTAGTAACCTTTTTTAGTCTTACTAAGGCCTTAGCTACCTTTTAACGTTATATTAATAACGTCTTTCGAGACTTCTTTAATAAGTTCGCCTCCGCTTATATTAATAATATCCTTATTTATAGTAGCGGCTTATATAAAGACTATATATAAAAAGTGCGGAAAGTCTTAGACCGCCTCTACCTATACGGCTTATACCTTAATCTAAATAAATACGAGTTTAGGGTTAAGCGGGTAAAATACCTTAAGTTTATAATTTATACCGGCGCGGGGATTTAAGCGGACCCCGTTAAGATATAAGCGATTCGGGACTAAGATGCCTTAATAACGTAGACTAGCGTGCGGAGCTTCTTAAGCTTTACTAATTACTACTATATATTTATCCGGGGGTTTTCTAAAATCGTTATGCCGTTAAACGAGATTATAAGGAAGAAGGTAGCTTTTTATTAAGGACCTATATAAGAAGGTGCGTTCCGCATGCTTAAGGACCTATTTTCGTAAGCCTTAGTGCTGCTTTAATAGGATTTTAACCGCACTACTATAGTAAAAGCGGACTATAGCGGCTAGGCGCTTAAAGGCACGCTCTCGCAAAAGGTAAAAGGCTAAAAGTAGCTTATAGCCTTTTACTTAAAGAAGCTAACCTTAGCGGAAAGAAACTACGCTATTTATAATAAAAAGATACTCGCTATTATTAACTACCTTAAGTAATAGTAAGCGGAGCTCCGTAGTTATAAGAGCTTCGAAGTCCTTATAAACTACCGGAACCTTAAGTATTTTATAACCTACTAGCACCTCTTTAAGCGGCAGGCCTATTAAGCTAAGTACCTATCCCGCTTTAACTTTTAGATTAAGTATAGGCCGGGTTAGGACTCCGCCGTCTTAAACGCGCTTTCCCGGCGGGACTAAGACCGCACTATAAACGCGGATATTAAGGCGCGGGATCTATAGCTTATTCCGCAAGCGGCGTTGCGTATATATATTAAGGTCTCCCTTATTAAAGAACCGTTAACCCCCTTATTTAGTGCTCTTATTAAGGAGCCTTCGACCCCCTCGGCCGATAAGGTAAACCCGCCCGCTACGTTAAAGGCAGGTATCTTACCCTCCTTACTAGCACCTACTTAAGCGCTAAGTTCGGGGGGCTAGGTAGGCCTAGGCGCTTAAGCAGCGAGGATCTTTTAAGATAAGGGCCTTTAGTATCTTTAAGATAGGCTAGCTTTTTAAGACCGCACGTATAAGAGCGTGCGGCGCGCCGTAAAGTCCGGCGCACGTTCCTTAGATCCGAAGCTACGATTAAAGGTATAGGTAGCGGACTGCTATATTAACTTAAGGGGGCACCTCCGTTAAAAGGGTAGGTTATAGGTGCCGGGCGCCCCTTATATAACGGAAGCTAATAAAAGGGACGCCCCGCCGGAGGATAAGCTAAGGAACGAGCTTTAAGGGAAGCTAGTATAGCTAATCCACGACTTTAGTATTATCGGCCACCCCGGCCGGCAAGGCACGGCGGCAGGGCTCGCGAGGGACTTTTATTAGCCCTTTATATAGCACTATATACGCCGCTTCCTCCGTAACTATAATATCTATAGCCGTATAAAGATTTAGCGGGCGCTTTATAAAGGGCTTTTAAAGCAGCTGCTAATCTTAAACCGGTTTTAAATATATATTTAGATAGATTTTATAACGGATCTTCCGCTTATATTAAAGGGGAATCGCTATATATAAGTTATTAAGGACCGCTTTAATAAGGAAGTAGTGCTTAAACTAATACTCTTTATAAAAGCAAAGGTATATATAAAACGTTTCCTTTAGTACTAGGCGCGGATATATAGCTAGCCGGCCTTAATTATAAGCGATAAAGGCTTTAACTAAATAAGGCGCTTTTAGTAGCACTTTTATAAGCTGCTTTAAGTTACTTAGCTACTTAGCTCTATATATTACCTATAAACTAATAAGGGCCTAGAACGCGTTAATTAAAAGGTATAGGCCTACTTATAAGCCGTAGTAGCCCGGAACTAAGCAGACTAAGACTATTAGCTCCTAGCCGCATAGCTTACCTTAAATAGTAAGCCTTAAGCGTTTATTAAGATATCCCCTTTCTTTGCGTTATATAGCTTTAAACCCCCTTCCTTAATACCTTAAGCAGTAAATATAGTAGCGGAAGAGCACTTAGCTGCCTCGCTAAAAGCTCGGGCTACTTACTTCGTTTAAAAACTTAAGGAGACTATAAACTATTGCTAATCGGTAATAGTAACGGCCGCGTAAGACTAAGAGTAGCACGCTAATAAGTCTAGGTCTCCGGTAAAGAGTTTCGCACTAAGAGATAAGGTTTAGTTAGACCTCTATAACTATTAATCCGGCCGCTTAAAGAAAAAGCTTAACTAGCTATATACGAAGTTTATAGTATAAAGAGTTATTAGCCTATAGGTTATAAAGCTTAAGAGGTTGCCTTTAAGGATATATAATAAGATTAACGTAGACCTATTACGCTAAGCGGCTTAAGACCCCTTACTTAGTTAAGCGGTTATAGACCTTTAGCCCCCCGTAATTTTAATTAAGGGGGAAGAGGAATTCGCAATTAAGGAGGTAAGAGCAGCTTATTAAAGGAAAGTAAGTAAGGGCAAGCGGCGGGAGGTGCTTATTAAGTAGCGTAGCTACTTAAACCTAACTTAAGAGCCTATATAAGAGCTCGCGGGCGCTAATACTTTAAATAAGTTTAAAGCCTTTTACGGCCTAATAAATAAGTACGACGGGCCTAGCAACTAGTAGCTTTCCCTTAAGCGGAAACAAGGGGCAACGCTAGCCTTTTTATTACTTATAGCGTCTTATAAAGCGGGAGAAAAAGAGGAGTTTTATTTAAGGCCGCCTAGCTTAAGCGCTTAAAGCCTACGCTACTTATCCTTATCTTTAGTCTCTTCCTCGTTATCGTCTTTATCCTCCTCCTCCTTAAAGGCGGCGGCGGCGGCCTTTAAAGCGCGGAGACGGCTCTTTAGCCCGGATATCTAAGCGGCGGCGGCGGCGAATAAGTTAAAGGCGGCGGCGGCGGCGCTATTATAAGTAGTATAGACGGCTAAGACGGGGGCGGCGGGGACGGATAAGGGCACCGCTAATAGCGCTACGAAGGCGGTGTTCTTAGCTAAGAGTAGTTAGCGCTAGTCGCTATAATAAGCGTAGTAAGGGGGGAGGAAAGGAGGGGGGGGGGACTTACTTAAGCATATAGCCTATCCGCTTAAGCGAGCGTAAGTAATAGTAAGCGGCGCCGGCGGCTTTTAATTACGCCTTAGCCGCCTTACTACCGGGGTCGGCCTTTTAAGCCGTCTTAGCGGTAATAAAGACGGCCGGAGCTACTTTATAAGCGCGGCCGGCACGGGCGTAAGCGAAGTAGCTACTGCTAAGACGACCCGCTTACTTACGGTAAGCGTAGCTACTTAATAAGTAACGTATATAGGACTTATTATAAGCGGCGCTAAGTAATACTTACCGCTTATACTAAGTTATAAGGTTAGTATAAGGATAGCGTACTTAGGGAAGCGGACTTATAGCGCTTAACTTAGCGGTCTTAAAGGTAGTAGGGGGGCTGCTATAAGGTGGAGTCGCGGGTGCCGGCGACGGTATAGTTACTTATAAGGGTATTATCGGCGCGAGCATAGCTAAAAAGGCGGCGGCGATATAGGCGGCGGTGGCGGCACGAGTGCGGCACTTAAGGTCGATATCGTTAAGGAGCTCCGATATAAGCACCGATAACGTAAATAATATATTATTTCTACGAGGGTTAGCTTAAAGGCATTTACTCCGTATACCGGAAGGTAATACTTATAGTATTATTATTGCTATTGCTATTACTACCGCTATTACTACTACTGCTACTACTACTACTACTACTACTACTATTACTATTATTACTAGCTTAAGAGGAAGAGGAAGGAAGGGAGGGTTAAGGGTAGAGGGACGGGGTATTTATACCCCTTAGTCCTTAGCTTAAGGCGCGGAACACCGCGACGACGGGCAGGCCGCTTAATACGCCGCCGGGCTATTAAGGGCGGATAAGGTGCTTGCTTAATAAGCAGACGGGCCTCTTAATAAGTAGCCGCCTTAGTAAGGGCGGGCGGCGGCGGCGGGTAAGGCTATTAAACCCGCTATTATATAGCCCTACCTACTATAATACGAGTCTAGCGCTAGCTAGGCCGCGGACTAAGTAGTACTTTATAATAGCTAGTAGCCCCTTATAATAGCTCCGAACTACATAGCGCGGCACGGAGAGCAAGGGCATTATGTTAAAGTCTTTAACTTATAGGGTTATAGGGACTTAAGCTACGGCCTAAGCCTTATTATATAAAGAGGGCCGGGTCTATATATATAAACACGGACCCGCTATATATAAGCAGGCTCTTTATAGCTTATTATTATAATACTACGGACGGCACCTATATACTAGCCTCTGCTTACTTTATAATACCCCTTACTTAGCTAGGTAGTTAATAACTACTAGCTACTATTAGTAATTAAGGAGGATAACGAATTAAAGTATATCGTAAAGAAGATCGAGTAAGCCCGGTAAAGATAGATTAAAAAGGGGAGATAGCGCTAAGTCTTAATAAAGTAGTATAAGTACGCTAACTTAATATAGTAGCTAATTAGCGACTTTTAAGATATAATCGCCTTAAAGGAATTTAAAGGACGATATAGTAACGTAATAAAGAACGACGGGGGCGAGGTAAAAAAACGATAATAAGCCGAGCTAAGTAGTAAGGGATAGGATAAAGGAAGTAGTAAAAAAAAGGAGGAAAACTAAGAAAAATAAGAGGGAATTTTAAGCTATACTTAGTAGACGTTAAGACGATTCTAAATAATAAGCATAAGGAGGACACGCTATAAACGCGCACTAAGCGTAAATAATAATAAGATAAATAAGGGATATAATAGGATATAATAAGATATAAAGCGGATATAAATAGGATATATAAAGAACTACGACTTAATTAAAACAAACTACTTACTACCCGCTAATACTAATAGATTAACCTTAAACGTTAAGGTATATTTAAGCCTAGCGCGCCGTAATAGCAATATAAGCTAACTTTATATAATATAGTAATTATTAGTAATATCCCTTTAGCTAGTATTTATTAAGAATCGGAAAACGTATATATAGGTTAGTGCGGCAATCCTTAAACGTCTTTTAAGATATATAATCTTAAAGCGCGTTTACGGCGGCGACTATATCGCTAGTATACTAATATCGCGTTAGCATTATATTCTATATAGTCTAAAAATAAGGACGTATAAGCAAATAGCGTAATTTAGCGCGAGCGTAGGCAAAACAATTATAAGCGCGGGGCGAGGCTTAATTTTAGCAAGCCTTATATTAAGTATCCGCGTTAAGAGATACTATACGTCCGATATATATAAAGTAAAGGGGGCGCCGTATAGTAGTACTATATATCGCGCTCCGCTTATTAAGCGATAACGGCGGGCGCGAAGACTAATATAAAGGCGGTAGCATATAGTTACTAAGCGTGCTAAGAGGCGCCGGACGGGTAAACGCTTATAATATAGCGGGAGATAAGGCCTAGGGGGATATAGTAGATATATTAAGGCGCGGCGCGGTAAAGCTATTATAAGAGCGGGCGCGCGCGTAGGTAGATTAGTAATTAAAAAAGGAAAAAAAAGAAGAAAGGGAGAGGGAGAGAAAAAGGGTATTTATGCTTAAGGACCGTAAGCGGCGGGTAAGAAAGACGTGCCTTAAGCACTAATATTAGCAATAAGCGGAGGAGATATATTATACCGCCTTAGCGCTATTAAAGATAATATAGCGGCGCGAATAAGCGAGCATATAATATATCTAACGCCTTAATATAATATTATTTAAGGAGGTATAAGCATATAATTATAAGTATAATAAGGATAACTATACCGATTAACGCTAAGTATAAAGCGGGGGGGGGCAAGGCGCTAACGTTATATACCTTAGTGCGCGACGGCTTAAAGGAGGGATAGTATTACGGGCTATACTATAAGAAAAGCTATAGTTATACTATAGCGAACGACCTAAAGTCGGGCTAATATATAGCTAAAGTCGTATAAGACTTTACCTAAACTTAGCTTAAGTTCGACCCGAACTTAACTTAAGTATAGGCTACTTAAGCGACCTTTATAAAGTACGAAGCTACGTAGCTTAGATAGAGATTTCCCCCTTCCCTTTTTAGCTTTAAATAAATATTTATTCGGCCACGTGCTATTAAGCTAAGTATATGTAGGCTTTTAATAGCTATGTATAAGTACGATATTAAGCTGATTTAAATCGCGCGGGAGGAGGGACCGCTTATATTAAACGTAAAGAGCGTATAAAGCCTTATATAAAGGATAAGGGAAGTCGCCGACTTCTTTTAAACGGCGATCGCCGCGTAATAAGTAAGGTAAGAGGAGATAGTAAACCGGTTTTATATACCGGCGGAAAGACTTTAAGTAAGCGATAAGGTATAGCTAAATATAAAGAAGTATATTATAAATAGGCCTTACTAAAAGCTTAACTAACTATACTAAAAGTATATTATAATAAAAGTAGTTAGCCTATATATAGTAAAACTTAATATACTAAGGAGGGTATATAAAAGACTATATATAAAGTTCCTTTACCGCGTAGCGGATAACCCTTTACTTAGTTAAGTAGTCGACGATTATTAGCTACTACTAGTAATTAAGGAAGATAATAAACTAAAGTACGTTATAAAAAAGATTAAGTAAGCTTAGTAAAGACGGATTAAAAAGGAGAGGTAACGCTAAGTCTTAGTAAAGTAGTATAAGTATGCTAACTTAACGTAGTAGCTAATTAATAACTTTTAAGATATAATCGCCTTAAAGGAATTTAAGGAATAGTATAGTAGCGTAATAAAGAACGATAAAGGCGAAGTAAAAAGACGATAGTAAGCCGAGTAAGAGAGCGGGAGATAGGATAAAAGAGCTAGTAAAGAAAAAAACGAAAACTAAGAAAAACGAAAGAGTTTCGGGCTATACTTAGTAAGCGTTAAAACGATTTTAAATAACGGATATAAGGAAGATACGCTATAAACGTATACTAAGTAAGGATAATAACTAAATAGATAATAGATATAATAAGATATAATAAGATATAAAGTAAATATAAATAAAATATATAAAGAACTAAGACTTAATTTAAATAAGCTACTTACTACTAACTAATACTAATAGATTAACCTTAAACGTTAAGGTATATTTAAGCCTAGCGCGCCGTAGTAGCGGCATAAGCTAACTTTATATACTATAATAATCGTTAATAATATCCCTTTAGCCGGTATTTATTAAAGATCGGAGAACGTATATATAAGTCGGCGCGTATTACGGGCTGGGCCTTAGATTAAGCCCGGGCTGCGCCCGTATAACCCTTAATAGGCGTGGTTAATTAACTAGCTAGCAGCTTAGTTAATTCGTCTTCTTTTACCTTGCCGCCGTTTAACGCAGTAGTTTAATTAAATAGCTGCCCCGTAGCAGCAACGAATAGTAGCATAACCACTACTTTAGCCCCGTTAAGGCCGACCCGTTATAGTTAACTAAGCTATAATAAAGGGTCTTAAGTTCGAGACCTGCCGACGTACTAGTAGGAACGGCCTAGGCTTATAGCTATAAGAGAGCTGCCGGCTAAGGGAGACGACTTATTAGCCCTGCCTAGGGGCGGCGGGGTAAAAAGGGGGTAGTATTACGGGCTAGGCCCTAGATTAAGCCCGGGCTGCGCCCGTATAACCCTTAATAAGCGTGGTTAATTAACTAGCTAGCAGCTTAGTTAATTCGTCTTCTTTTGCCCTGCCGCCGTCTAATATAGTAGTTTAATTAAATAGCTGCCCCGTAGTAGTAACGAATAGTAGCATAACTACTGCTTTAGCCCCGTTAAGGCTAACTTATTATAGTAGTATTACGGGCTATGCCGTAGGAAGAGCTATAGTTATACTATAGCGAACGACCTAAAGTTAGGCTAACGTGTAGCCGAAGTCGCATAGGACTTTACCTAAACTTAGCCTAAGTTTAACCCGAACTTAACCTAAGTACGGGCTACTTAAGCGACCCCTATAAAGTATAAAGCTACGTAGCTTAAATAGAGATTTTCCCTTTCCCTTTTTAGCTTTAGATAAACATTTATTCGGCTACGTGCTATTAAGCTAAGTATATATAGGCCTTTAATATATTTAAAGCTCCTTTTAAATAAGGTTATACGACTTAAGAAAAGACTTATTAACTATAATATAGCGTAAGTAAGAAGCCTACTTAGTATAAGGGGGCTATGCTTATAAGGCTTAAAAGGGAGGGCTAAAAGAGGCCGATATTTAAACGAGGGTTAAATAAGCGATCCTCTCGCTATAAGCAAAGGCCGTTAAAACGAGCTACTAAGTTTAAGTAAGCTAGTAGTAGATTTAATAGCTAATAAGCTAGTTCGGGGCCTTAATATAAAAGCTAAAAGAGATAGTAAAGATATATATATAAGGAGGGGCCGGCCTACTAATCGGTAGTTTAATACTACCTTACGATATAATAGCGGGGGCCGTAATACCTATAACGG
>JAPEBW010001447.1:0-24083 GCA_027405785.1 Ophiocordyceps robertsii | reverse complement strand
CGGTAACCTTAAACGGCTTAGTGCGTCTTTCTTAGAGCTTTATTAGTCTGCTATCCGCGATATAATAGCTTTTACTAAGCTATAGCTAAACCTAATCGCTAGGCTTAAATTCTAGCGGGCGGTATTTCTTATTATATTTATCCTTTATAGCGGCTTAAGTATAGGCGATAGCTAACCTAGCTTCTTTTTATAAGACCTCTTAGTTCTATAAGTATAAGTAGTTACTTAAGAACTAAAGGCTATTATCTATTCTTATCCTTATAATAAGCTTATTAAGGGCCGCGTAAATTACTAAGGAAAAGGAATTATTAAGGCTAAACTAAAAGGCGATTAGTATATCGGTCTAGCGTAAGTCCGGGAAATCGGCGGTAAAAAATCGTAGCGCGATTTTTATAGTTTAGTTTCGCCTTTTCGATAAGCTATCGGTTTAAAGGTGCTAAGCAGTAGATATAAGAAGCTTTAATCTAAAGGCTTACTATAAGGTCCGCTAAAATGCTAAGGTAAACTTTATATCCTAGTTAAAGATTATCCCCTTCGGAATCCCTTAATTAGCGCGGAGTAGTTCGGTATATAATGCTTATACTTAGTCTTCCGCTATAAACTAGTTATTACTTAGGATAAGGAGATATATTTTTAAGAATTTATCGGTTATAGTTAGTAAGGTATTAAAGAAGTTCTTTATAAGATCTTTTTATAAGGATTGTTTAGCTTAGACTACTAAAAGCCTAGTAATAAAGTCTATCGCTATTATATAGTATAGAACTAGCGGGCTTTAAATCGGGATAAGCTACCTTAGCGTCTTACCTTAGTCGGTTTAGTTGCGGTAGTAAGTATCGTAGCCGTCTACGACCTCGTTTATATATTTACTAAGCCGTGGGATTAAGAAGCTTTCGGATAAGTCCTACTATATACGGGTGCGGCTAGTATAAAAGTATTTAGCGTAAGCGTCTTTAACGATCTCCTTAGCGTAGGTCTTAAGGATATATAGTCTCCTATATCCGTCGTTCTCTATAAAGTATAGCAACCCTTATAACCGGAGGAATAGGAGTCTAAGGACCTTATCCTTATTACTAAGCTACGCTATAATTTTTACTTACTATATATCTTTTATATATCCGTCGATTATTTTTTAGCGGAGCGGTAATTCGATTAATACTTCCGCGTAGAGGAATATACGGTCTGTTATCTTATCTTTTTAAATACGTTTTAATTCCCCTTCTTAGTTTAAGGATACCGGCTTATCGTCTTAATACGGTAGATATAAGAGCGCGTCTGGCACGACGTTTTCGATGCTTAGGATATAGCATACTTTAAGCGGGAATTAGCTTAAGTATTAAGACGCGAGGACTAGCTTATCGTTAGATTTTATACTAATAGAGAATAGGGATTTCTAGTATATAATTTTATAGGTACTCGCGTAGTTAGTAAAGACGACTACTTATAGTATTCTTATAGATAGTACTATAATGCGTAGCTTATATACTGCCTATACTAAACCGGCTACTTTAAGTTCTATAAGCTAATATCGGGGTTCTTCGCCTCGGAAGGCGCGGCTTAAGTAAATAATAAGCTAGACCTTAGTCCGGGCTAGTAGCGTCTTTTTATCTTATTCTATGCCTTCTTTTAAGTAGAAAGCTATAGCCGCTACTCTATATTCTCGGGATATATCGATCTAGATAAATAGTTATTAGGCGGGGTCGAAGTAGTAAATTATCTAAGGCTTAGTAAGTTTCTTAATTAAAATCGCGAAGGCCTTTTCCTCTTCTAAAGTAGGCTAAAAAGCGGCTTTCGCGGCGTATCGAGCCCGTCCTTAGCCCCTTAAGGGGACTCCGTCTTCCTATCTTACCCGGAGTAGCTCCGTCTTTTATTTTTATAGGATATCGACTTCCTTAGCGAAATGCGGGACTATATAGCGTAGCTACTTAGTAAGGCCGATCTATTTCTCGAGCTATTAAAGGTTCTTTAAGAACGCGATATCCCTTAAGGCTCGCACGTATTCGTTTATGTTTATTAAGCTAATAGCGTCTACCTTAAATTTAAGGAGCTATACGGATAGGTACGCTAAGAAGGACTTTAGTCCGGATAAGGTAATATTATAGTCGTAGAAGGCGCGGAATATAGCTTTTAGATATTAAAGGTATTCTTTGGCCGTGTCGGAGTAGATAATAATATCGTCGATATAGGCCGCCGCGTATTCTTAGTATTTACGGAGGACGTTATTAATAAACCTTTAGATATATGCCGGGGAGTTCTTAAAGCCTATAAGTATTATTAATAATCTTTTTAGCCCGCGATAGCTTATAACTATAAACCTTTCTTAGTAGTTTTAATAGACTAAGAACTAATAAAAAAACAATTATACGTTTACTATACTAATAAACTTCTTTCCTTTAAGGCGTTTAATTATATCGCTTTAAAGGGGCATTAAGTAAGCGTTTAAGGTAGTAATAGCGTTAATCCCCCGTAAGTCTATAACTACTTATCCCTTTTCCTTTCCGTTTACCGTTTTCTATACTACGAATACTAGCGCCGCGAACGGGGTTAGCCTATAAACTCGTTTTAATCGGCCTTACGCGGTTAGCTAGCTAAATATCGTATTTACTACCTTCTTATCTTTATCGCTTAATAGGTATAATCTTAATATAACTTATTAGTATTGCTATCCTTTTACTAAAGGAATATATATATATTCGGATTTATCTATATATACTACTCCTTCGTCCTTTTAAAGGCAGGGAAACGATTAAAGGATATCTTAGACTTTTAATACGTATTTTAAGTCTTTAGCATAAATCCGAACGCCCTTATTAGTAGTAAGTTCGGGTAGGTCCTTAGTTCGGCCGATTCTAAGTTTATAGTTTATAGTAAGATCTTTCTATAAAAAGTCCTTAGCGGGGTTTATTTTATTCGGATTTTCTATAAGGGCTTCCGTTAAGGGAGCCGTAGCGTTAACCTCCTTATATAGCTAAAACTGCTCGTTAAGGTCCGTAATTATCCTTACCTTTTAGCCTTAGCGGAGCACTAGTAGTTCTTTAAAATAGTTTATCGCTATAAAGCTCTTATAATCCTATATTATTATCCGGGCGAGCTTAGGGTTATCGGGGAAAAATATTATATTACGCCCCGATAGCGGCGCCCGGACTTATATAAGTAAGGCGTAGCTAGAACTAGCTAAAATCGTCGTAGTAACTAAGTAGATTACCTATCTACGTATCGCTAGTCCTAGCCGGACTATCTTAACTTCGGCTTTAATCCCTTTATAGGCCCCGATTTATAAGACTAATATAAAGTTAATAAGGTCCCCTTAATAAAAAACTAAAAAGTCTTAGCCGAGTAATATATTAGCCGCTAAGCGTTTTACTATCTAAGCGCCGATCCTTACCTTTACGACTATAAGGCTGCCGTTTAGCCTTCTTAGTATATAAGCGGTAAATTCCGCTTATTTAATAGTAGCTATCCTTCCTACTCCTTAAATAAGAATTCGTCGAAAGGAGTTTATAGTTATATCTTAAAAAGTCTTTACTAAGTTAGCTTAAATAAGGCTTCGGTCTACTTTAGTATCTATATAGGCTTTAATACTTATCCCGGGCCTTTCTTTTCTATAAACTAGTAAGCGTATATAGGTAAATCGTAATAACTTATTAAGGTTTAATAGCTAGATATTAAGGGAAGCCTTAACTATTTAAACGTTCTATAGCTTCCGAATAACTACTTACTATACTAAGCTACGTCTTTATATAGCAATATCGCGGTTAGGGTTAAGGGGGTGTTTATCTTTAACATATCGGTAAAGCTTATTCTTTAAGGGGAATGCTTCGCCGTAAAATCCGCACGCTTTATCGGCCTCTTATACTAAGTCTACTATAGTAAAGATTACGGTTTCCTTTAAGCTCTTATTAATATCCGACTAAGCTCTTTCTATATCGTACTCTTTATCCTTTAGATAGTCGTTAGTCTTTACTATAATACCTTCCTTAGTCGCGGGGTATGCCCGTTTTAGCTTTAGCGTTAGCGAGTATATAGTCTTAAAAGTCCCTTTTCTTTTTAGCCGGAGGACCTTAACTTATATTCCTAGCTATTTAAGCGGGTTTCTTCCTTAACTTAGCGAGCGCTATAAGGTTTAAGGTATATCCGCCTTTACTAAGCGGTCTAAAAACGTAACCCTTAATCCCGGCGAGCCTTTAATAGATAGCTAAGGCGTCCCGGACTATCCTTTAAGTGCGTACTAAGTACGGCTAGTTAGCCCTCGCCTTTTTATAGGTTAGACCTATTTCTTTCGCGCTAGTAAGTGCTTTTAAGACCCTTAAGTATATTTAACTTATAGCTAAGGAAGAATTTCCTTATATTCGTTAACTTATTTATTAATATCCTCGTTCCTTACTAAGCGTTATAAGGATTCTTATAAGTAAACGTCTAGCTTTTAGTATATTACTATAGTTAAGTAGTCCGGCTAGTAAAGCGCGGCCTTAGCTTTATATTATAAGCGTAATATCTAAGACTTAAAGTCGGATCTTACTACTATATCTTCGATAGTAAAGTGCTCTTTATTAAGTGCTTATATTGCTATATTTAGGCGGATTCTAAACCGTTTTTATAAGGCGGATATCTATCGGCCTAGTCTAACGCTAAGCTTACTAAGTTCTTCTTATTATAGTTCCGAGAGGCCCTTAAAATACTATTCCGCCGCACTTCCTTAAAGGAAGGAGGGTAGTTAAATAGCTAATTCGTTTATATAGGCCTTGCCTTTACTAGCGTTTCGGCGGATAAAGTCGATAAAACGGTTAACTCCTTAAAACGTATTAGCTTTATCGTCTTCTTAGACTTCGTTAAAGGATACTTTTAAAGGTCTTAATAAGTTAAATCTCTTTACGTCCTTAGCTTATAGTTAAGGTTTTTCTTAAGGCTTAATAAGTATATCTTCTTTTCTTAGTACTTAAAGGAGACTAAAGAATTATTCGTTTAATATTACTACTATTCTTACTAAGGGGCTTAAGGCTATACTTAATCTTAGTATCTACGCGCTTAGTATAGATAGGTTTAGCCCGCTAAGGGTATCGCTTACCGCGTCCTTATCGCTTATTATTAAGGTCTTAGTCTTAATACTCTCGCTAAGCGCTTAACTTTCCGTTTTATATATATCCCGGAATCCGGTACGCCGTAAGGCCCCCGGCGTAAAAAGCTCGTTTTTATTAATTAAGAGTCTTAAAAATGCCTTAGTTAGCGCGGCTATAGCGGACGAGGCTAAATAATAATACTAAACTAAAAAACTACTAGGTATCCTTTAAGGCGGATTTCCGGTTAAGGCCCTTAAGCTAAACTTTATTAATAGTATGTAGTAGAAATATCCGCTAAGCTTATCGTCCCGGGGAAAGAGTAACTTTATTATAGGCTTAATCCAGAGGGTATTTAGCGGGCAGGGAGCCGGATAGTTTTAAGGTTAGCTCGTCCTTGCTTTTTCTATTTAAAGGATAATCGATCCGTTTAAGTAATACCGAATTTAGTTTACTTAATCGTATAGATTTTATCGTTTTATAGTCTATCTTTTATTAGTATTCTAAAAGCGGATTGCCTTTTAAAGGGTAATAGTCTTAGCTTAGCTAAGCGGGACTTATTCTATATCCCGTTTAGCTCTATAGGCTATCGCGGTATAGTACCTTAAAAAGGGGTAAAGGAGATTATTAAACTAGTATACCCGGTAGGCCGCGGCCTTTTCCGCTTTTATAGCTTACTTATCTCGGAGTTTTATTACGAGCGCGTTAAGGAAAAGGTGCTTATTATTAAGGTTAGACTTAAAGGCTAATAGGAGCTTCTTACTAAAGAAAATATCGTTTAGTATTTAACTTTTTATAGGATAAGTACTTAATCGTGCGATATAGTCGCTCTTAGCTTAGCGGATATCTAAGGGATTTCCGTTTAAATAAGTAAGAATTGCTACTATTTACTATACTTTATAGCGTAAGGATAAGGGGATAAGGCGCGGACTAATTACCGCCGGTTAAGGCCGGTATTACGGACTAATTACTATTAGTTAAGGCCGGTATTATAAACTAATTACCGCTAGTTAAGCTAATATAATAAACTAATTACTATATATAAATATATATAAGGGTTTAAAAATAGTAAAAAGCTTATTTATTCCTTAAAAGTATAGCTAGCTACTTTATACTTAGTTCTTTAAGCTAATTTTAAGGATTTTTAACTATATTATCTATAGTACGTAAAGTAAACCGTAAATATCTTTATAAAATCGCTTAATAAACTAAGTATAAGCCCGGTTAGAAATACTATAGACTATAGTTAAGGAAATCCTTTAAATATCCTTAGATATCCCTTAAAAATCGCGGTAAGGTTTATCTTATATCTTTTAAGGTGCTTTTATAGTTAGAAACGGGTCGAACTATAATTAAGATATCCCGCGGAAATCCTTAAAAATCCCTTAAAGATACTAGCGGAATCCGCTTAATAGTTTCTACGGTATCTCCTATAGTTAGATACGTTATAAACTATAGTTAAGTAGGCTCTTAACTATCCGTAGTTATATCCCGGAAACCTTAGCGGGGTCCGACCGGTAATATTCGTCGTATCTCCTTAGGCGAGCCTTCGTAGTACGTGCTCCGGGCGTTCTTATCGCGGGGTTCCGTAAGGCTTCCTTAAGAATAGAGTAAGGAGTCCGGGCATAGCCGTTTAGATTCCGTAATAATAATATTAAGTTTTATAAACTAATATACCTTTGCTTATATTTATAGCGTTTTTATAATTAATAATAGCGCGTATTAATCTGTTTTTATAATTATATTTAAGGCTTAGTAATTATAGTAAAATTATAAGCAGCTATTAAACCTTTTTATAATTAATACTAGTATTATAGCTAATAAGCTACTTAGGAAAATAGGGTTTACTTTTTATAACCTTTTTAACGTCTTTTAGATAATAAGGAGCTCTTCTTTTTATATATTATATAAAAGCCTTTATAGTAGTAATAACTCTTTATTATTTTTATTTAAAGTAAAATAAATCTTATAGTTTATACTTTATTAAAATAAAGGTTATTTAAGTGCTTTTATTAGTATAAAGAGGTTTTAATAAGCTTAAAGTGCTTAAGCTAAAATATAGTCCGCTACGTTAATAAGCGTCTTTAGCTAAAAGGCTTAACGTTAAATAGCTACGACCCCCTCTTACTTTAAAAAGCCTTAATTTAAACTTAAAAGAAATGCCGCGAATATTTAATTCTCGCTTTATTTAATTATATAAATAGCTACTATATCCTGCGATTTAATATTTATATTAAATTAAATTAAGTTAAAGTATGTTTAGAACTCTTATTAATTATAGCCTTAATTTATATTAATGCTACAATAAGTCGCTATAGTTTACTATAAGCTAGTGTTGAAGTAGTTATAGATTAAGTAAAAACCACCTTTTAAACTTAAAAAGAAGTCTTAGTTAATTTTATACTTTTTTTATATATATTATACTTAAGGCGTAAAGTAGTAACGCTAGCTATTAAACTTTTTCAGCGCTAAGAATAGCTTTTACTAATTTCTTTCCTTTATTATTTCCTTTTATATTATAAGTATCGCGGCCCTTATTATTATATTATAAAGTAGTATTAAGCTATTAATAAATAAGCCGGCCTCTCTTTATATATATATATATATATTAGCTTTTATATTAAAACTTTAAATTAGCTTATTAGCTATTAAATTTACTATTAGCTTATTTAAACTTTATAGCTTCTTTTTATAGCTTTTACTTATACTAAAAAGATTGCTTACTTAACTTTTATTTAAACATCGACATTTTTTAGCCTTTTTTCCTACCTTTTTAAAGCTTAGCTTGTTTATACTAAGTAGTTTTTTTACTTACGCTATATTATTAATAGTAAGTTTTTTCTAAAGTTATATAATCTCGATTAAAAAGAGCTTTAAATATATTAAAGGCTAGTATATTCTTAGTTTAATAGTATATAGCTATATAAATATTAATTTAAAGCTAAAGGGAAAAAAAAGGAAAACTTTATTTAAGCTATATAGCTTCTTATTTATAAGTATTACTTAAACGACTAATACTTAAGTTAAGTTTAAGCTAAAGTTAAGCTAAGTTTAAGTTAAGTTTTATTTAACTTTAGTTATATATTAGCTTAACCTTAAGGTTTTTACTATAATATAACTATAGCTTTTTTTTTAATATAGCTTATAATCTTAAGTAATAATAAAAAGCTACTTTTATATTATAGTAGTTATATACTTAAGAAATATACTAGCTATAATACTAAGGTCGGTTTAAATCTAGCTAAAGGTATAGTCTTTTTTACTAAACTAATAAACCGCGCTAACTTATTATAAAATTAGCTAATTAGCGCTTCTAAAAGCGCTTATAAATTTACTAGCAGCTTAGCCTCGCTATAAGTAAGCCCGCTTATGCTTAGTCTTACTTAAGTGTAACGACGACTTATTAAGGGCGCGGCCCTTAGCCCCGGTTTAGTCCTTAACTAAGATAATTAAAACCTATACCGGATAACTAGCAATTCCGATACTAATAACGCGACGCGGTGCCGATATAATAATTTAGTAAGGGCCCCTTTTAAGACTTAGTAAACCTTAAAGCGCCCCCGGCCTAGCTAACGGCCGGGAAAATTATATAGCCCGCTAAGCCTCGCGGCAGCTAAAATAAAGCGATAACCCGGAATACGCATTTCGGCGGATAATTAGATACTTATAAGATAAATTTTATCGACTAATAACAAACTAAGAGATCCGTTAACTACTTATTACGAAGTTATTATTACTTTATAGCGGGCTTATAGTAGTTTGAGCTAATTAACTAACCGACTTATTTATAGCCGGCGCCCCTCCTTTTCTTATATATAGTTATAAGGGCTAATATAGTAAGACTTTAAGCGAAAAAGCGGCGGAGGGTTTTTCTTTTAGTACTTTAGTTTCCCTTTATATAAAAACTAAGCGATAGCTTAAAAACTTAAATTAAGTTCTTAATATAAACTTAATAATAATAATAATAATAATAATAAAAGGCTAGCTATAATTTTTATAAGTAAGTATAAAGTTATAAATTTATATATAATAAAGTTACTTTTATAAAGAATTAAAAGCTATAGTTATATTTAGTATAAATAGATTAATAAATAGATTAAAAATCTTAATTTATATATTTTAATTAGCTATAATAAGCTTATAATACTATTATTAGTTTATAGCTAAGACTTTAATTATAGAAGTATTAATAAGTAAAGTAGCGGCTTTAATAATATTAGCTTTATTAATAAAGGTAGTATTAATTATAAAAGTATAAAGTATAGTATAGTAAGTATTACCTTTATTATTAAAAGCGGCGGTAGCGTTTAAAGCGGCGGAGGTAATAGCTATAGTATTAGCTATAGCGGTAGTATTAATAACGGCGGCAGCGTTAATAACGCCGGCAGTTTTAGCGACGGCGGTAGCGTTAACAATAGCAGCAGCGTTAGCGACGGCGGTAGTATTAGTAGCTGTTACGGGCTAGACCCTATGTTAGGCCCGGGCTGCGCCCGTGCAGACCCTTAATAGGCGTGGTTAATTTACTAGCTAGTAGCTTAGTTAATTCTTTTTTTTTTGCTATGCCGCCGTTTAACGTAGTGGTTTAATTAAATAGCTACCCCGTAGCATAAATAGTAGTATAACTACTACTTTAGCCCCGTTAAGGCCAACCTATTATAGTTAACTAAGCTATAATAAGGGGTCTTAAGTTCGAGACTTATTAAAGCACTAATAAACGATATTTAGCTTAGGCTTATAGCTGCTAGCTAAAGGAGACGACTTATTAGCCCCGTATTAAGGTAAGTAAGGTAAAAAGGGGGTAATATTATAAGCTAGGCTTTATATTAAGCTTAAGCTATGCCTATATAGACTTTTAATAAGCGTGGTGAATTAACTAGTTTATAGCTTAGTTAAATTCTTTTTTTTGCTTTACTACCGTTTAATATAATTATTTAATTTAATAGCTACCTCGTAGTATAAATAGTAGTATAACTACTACTTTAGCCTTATTAAGGCTAACTTATAATAATTAATTAAGCTATAATAAAAGGTCTTAGGTTTAAGACTTACTAAAATATTAGTAAGCGATGTTTAGCTTAGGCTTATAACTGTTAGCTAGAGGAAACAACTTATTAGCCCTGCTTTAAGGTAAGCGGGGTAAAAAGGTAGTAGTATTACGGGCTAGGCCTTATATTAAGCCCAGGCTGTGCTTATATAAACCTTTAATAAGCGTGGTTAATTAAATAGCTAGTAGCTTAGTTAAATTCTTTTTTTTTACTTTACCTCTATTTAACATAGTAGTTTAATTAAATAGCTACCCCGTAGTATAAATAGTAGTATAACTACTACTTTAGCCTTATTAAAGCTAACTTGTTATAGTAGCGGTCTTATAAGCGGCGGGCTTAAGTAAGAAAGTAGGTTTTTAAGCGGCGGGCTTAAGTAAGAAGGTAAGCTCTTAAGCGGCTTATATACTTATTAAAGTAAGCTCTTTATTAATATTAAAATCGCTTACTTAAGCAGGCTTAATAACGGCGGCGATAGTAGCTTTTACTAAAGTAAGTATTATAAAAATACTCGTCTGCTACTATTTTTAGGTAGTAATTAAAATATACCTATATAATTTGTTTAATCTAGATTTATAAGCGTAAAAAGAAGAAAAAGACCTAGTGCTTAATTATTAAACTAAATAAGGTAAAGGTATCTTATTATATAAGTTTCTTAGGTTAAAACTAGCTTAAAAAAGTTTAAGGAAAAAAAAGAAAAGACCCCCCTTTATACCTTTTTCAGGCTACTAAAAGGCTTTGCTTTTATATGCTTTTATATATTTCCTATTTTAATAAACTTTAATAAAAAAAGGGCATCTTTATACTTATAGAAAAGTGCACTTTAAAAAGAGTTTACTACTTTTTTTATTAGACCGCTTTATTTATACAAAATTTATAGCTAAAGATAGCTACGGACTTTTCTTAATTACTTTTTCGTTTCTTTGCCTACTTAGCTAAGCCCTATTAGCGGGGGTACGTACCTATATCCCAAAATTGACCTATAAACAATAACGGCACAGACTGTACAACGAATCCTACTTTCTAACTTGGCAGTATGTTACGTAAGGCAATGCATCGCGAATTGCACGACGCGTAAATAGGTAAGCGGACGCGCAACACGAGAGGACGCGACGCGACGTGAAGGGGCTTGGGTAGGTAAGTATCTTTACGTCTTATCTGCAGCTCCCAGGTCGCCTCTCCATCACATCACAGGCCTACCAACAATTTATCTCTCTCTTTTTGGCGGCGGCCCTTCAACAGTCCGGCACCCTGGTCATCTACACAGACGCACAAACAGAGCTCTCTTCATGCCCTCGACGCTGGGCTCTCCCATCACCAGCCCGCCATGTCCAAGGTAAATCGCCGGGCCAAGATGGCCGAGCTCCAGGCTCTTCGCCAGTCAGGCAAGAAGACGTTTGACAACTACCGTGTTGACGAGGCGCCCGATCTATACGAAGAGGTCGACGAGGATAACTACAAGAAGATTGTCCGCAGCCGGCTCAACCAAGACGACTTTGTAGTCGACGACAATGGCGAAGGCTACGCCGATGACGGCCGCGAGGAATGGGATCGAGTTCGCCAATACGACTCGGATAGTGACGGCAATGACCTTCCCACCCGAGGCAGGCCAAGCAAAGCAGGTACGCCGTCCCATCGACCAAGCCTGTCTCTCCCGCCATTATCTCATTCCATGTTCAGCACAGGAGAGCCGCAAGGAGGAGCAGGCTAGGCGTGCTGCCAATGACCGAAACATCAGCGAGTTTTTCACCAAGGGTGCTGGCAAGTCCCAGCTAAAGCCCAAGGTAATTCAGTTGTTCTTCATCGAGGAAGTAATCGGCCACCTAACCCTGGCTTAGGCCGTCAAAACCAAGGACGAGTCCAACTTTATGGCGAACCTCCTCGACGAGGTCGATTCCAATCCTCCTGCCCCAGCCCAGAAACGGTCGAAACTCGAGAAATTTGGCCTCCCGCGCAAGTCCAGAGCCTTGTCGCCTGCCCCAGAGCCTATGCAGAAGAGGCAAAAGCGTGTCGACACTCGCTCGTCTCCACCAGCTCCCTCCAATCTGGACAGTGACAATGGCTTCACGCAGTCCATAGTCGACGACGAGCCGACCAGCATCAATGATGCCTCCTTGGGTGACCCTGCAAAATCTTCCCCAGCAGCCAGAATCGCTCAACGAATGGCTCAGACGAAGCGGGAGCCGCACGGCAATGATGACGACGACGACATGATGGACGTCGCTCACACTGGCACGCTCAAGACCTCGAGCGTCAACATAGCGGGGTCTCGACCCATTAAGAAGATGGCAGAGCCTCATCCTTATCCCTCACCGGCCAGCTCGTCTCCTCCCAAGCTTGCCCCGGAGGGTGCCATTGACCCTGCATCTTGGAACGACCTCACCGAAAGGCTCAACGTTGTGAGCAGCCCTCTTGCCGAATCCAGGGGAATCGGCAAGATGGACCCCAAGGACGCCGTCGATGCCGACGGGAGCCTGTATTTTTTCTGGACAGACTATGTCGAGGTCAACGGGAGCCTCTGCCTGTTCGGCAAAGTCTTGGACAGGAAGAACCAGTCGTACGTTAGCTGCTTTGTCAAGATTGACAACATCCTGAGAAAGCTCTACTTCCTCCCACGCCAACGTGTTCACGACGGCGAGGAATCGGGCGAGGGAGTGAGCATGACGGATGTCTACGGCGAAGTGGACGACATGATGACCAAGATGAAGGTTGGCATTTACAAGATTAAGAAGTGCTCTCGAAAATATGCCTTCGAATTGCCGGACGTACCCAAGGAGGCCGAGTACCTGAAGCTACTCTACCCCTACACCAGTCAGTTCGAGCCTGCCTTGCCGGCCATTGTGACTCGGCCCGTCCAAAATGCTGACCACTTGACAGAACCGCAAGTTGACTCGAGTGCGAGGGGAGAGACGTTTTCTCACGTCTTCGGCGCCAATACTGCTCTCTTCGAGCAATTCGTCCTCTGGAAAAACATCATGGGCCCCTGCTGGCTCAAGATCCAAGACGCCGACTTTGGCGCCATCAAGAACGCCTCGCATTGCAAGCTCGAGGTCCTGGCCGAGCACCCTGACACGGTTTCGACGGCGAGCGAGACGGAGAACCTCGACTGCCCCCCCTTGACTCTAATGAGCCTTGTGCTCAGGACCGCGTTCAACGCGCAGGAGAACAAGCAGGAGGTTCTCGCCATCAGCGCAAGGATCTACGACCAGGTTCAGCTCAGTGACACAACGCCGGTGGAGGAGATGGCGTGCCGCACATTTACTGTAATTCGCCCGCACGGGCAAGGCTTCCCGTTTGGCTTCGAGCACCTGGCTATGAAGAGAAAGAGGGGCCTCATCGCTTTGAGGAAGCAGGAGTCTGACCTTCTGAGCTTCTTCTTGGCCCAGATAGACGTCGCCGACCCCGACGTCATCCTTGGGCATCAACTCGAGGGTGTGGACTACAGCATCTTGCTAAACCGTCTATACGAGAGGAAGACTCACCAGTGGTCCAGACTCGGGCGGTTCCGGCGCGCGCAGTGGCCGCCATCTCTTGGCAAAGCGGGAAGCAATGTCTTTGCCGAGCGCCAGGTCATGGCTGGCCGACTGCTGTGCGACCTCGCAAACGACGCTGGAAAGTCGGCAATGTACAAGTGCCAATCCTGGAGCCTGACCGAGATGTGCAGCCTCTATCTCTCAGGAGACAACCGCCGACGAGACATGGACAATGACGTTGCGCTGAAGACGTGGGCCAAGGAGAAGCAGGGCCTGATGGACTACATCGCCCATGCGGAGGCCGACACTCATTACATTGCCGCGCTAGCTCTCGGCGTTCAACTGCTCTCGCTCACAAAGGTCCTCACCAACCTGGCTGGGAACTCTTGGGCCCGGACACTGACCGGGACCCGTGCCGAACGGAACGAGTTCATTCTTCTGCACGAGTTTCACCGCAACAAGTACATATGCCCTGACAAGCAGCCCTTCCGCGGCCGCCAGAAGCCCGAGGACCAAAACGATGAGGAACAGGGAGAAGGGGGGAAGAAAAAGGACAAGTACAAGGGCGGTCTTGTCTTTGAGCCTCAAAAGGGTCTCTATGACAAGTTTGTGCTCGTCATGGACTTCAACTCTCTGTATCCGTCCATCATTCAAGAGTACAACATCTGCTTCACGACCGTCGACAGAGTTGCATTGGTAAAGGCTTGTTCACCTCCCGCCTACGACAATGGCTGACGTGATAATAGAATGAGGACGAAAACGCGATTCCGGAAGCGCGGACAGGTCACGCTCAGGGAATCCTGCCCAAGCTCATTGCTACTCTTGTCAGCCGTCGTCGCCAAGTCAAGTCCCTCATGAAAGACAAGACGGCTACTTCAGAGCAGCTTGCGACATGGGACATTAAGCAGCTGGCCCTGAAGCTTACCGCCAACTCCATGTATGGCTGCCTGGGGTACACCAAGTCCCGGTTTTACGCTCGACAGTTGGCCGTCTTGACAACCTACAAGGGCCGCGAAATCCTCTGCAGTACCAAGGAGCTTGCCGAGAGCAAGTCTCTCCAGGTCATCTATGGTGATACCGACTCCGTCATGATCAACGCCAACGTGAACACCGTGGCCGACGCTCTCAAGGTCGGTAATGAGTTCAAGAAGGCAGTCAACGACCAGTATAGGCTGCTGGAGATTGACATTGACGCCGTCTTTCGGCGCATCCTATTGCAGGCCAAGAAGAAGTATGCTGCCATCAGTCTTGTCCAGAAGGACGGCAAGTTCATTGAGAAGATGGAGGTCAAGGGTCTGGACATGAGGCGTCGAGAGTACTGTGCGCTGTCCAAGGAGATTTCGAAGCACCTGCTCGATGAAATCCTGTCGGGAGAGGAGACCGAGGTTGCAATTGCGCGCATTCACGAATATCTTTGCGACATTGCCGGCAAGATGCGCCAGCAGACGATCCCCACGGCAAAGTATATCATCTATACGCAGCTCGGCAAGGGGCCAAAGGAGTATCCCAACGCCGACTCTATGCCTCAAGTCCAGGTCGCGCTGCGCGACATTGCGCGGGGCAGGACGGTCCGCAAGGGCGATGTCGTCTCCTACATCATCACCGGCGACGGCAGGAGCTCTGAGCCCGCGCCAAAGAGAGCATATGCTCCGGCGGACCTCAAGGCCGACGCCAGCCTCCAGCCGGATGTCGAGTGGTACATTGGGAAGCAAATCTTCCCGCCTGTCGAGCGTCTCTGCGCCAACATTGCCGGCACTTCCACGTCCCGGCTCGCCGAGCAGCTCGGACTGTCCATTCGGCGATGTACCTCGCTGCAAACGCAGCAGGAAGGCTCGAGCAACGACATGGAGATACACCCGCTCGAATCTCAGATCCCAGACCATGTTCGTTTCAGCGACTGCGCCAGGCTCCTCCTGCAATGCCGTAAGTGCAAGGCCAGTTCGACGTTTGAGGGCCTCGCCGCCTCGCCGGACCGCGTCTCGGCCTCGGGCGTCCTGTGTGCCGGCTGCGGGACCGCCATCCCCTCCTTGTCCGTCGTGGCCCAAGTCGAGCGCGCCATCCGCACCCAAACAGCCCGCTATTATGAAGGCTGGCTCATCTGCGACGACGCCCAGTGTGGCAACCGAACCCGCCAGATGAGCGTCTACGGCACCCGCTGCCTCGGCCCCAAGGGCCTCGCGCGTGATTGTCTGGGCCGCATGCGCTACGAGTACACCGAAAAGGAGATATACAACCAGCTTGTCTACTTTGCCAGCATTTGGGACGTCGACAAGGCGCGCGCCAAGGCCGACAACCCCAACGGCGAACTTTCCAGGCATCACCGCGAGAAGATTCTGGCGCTGGCGGAGCACAACCGCGTGCGCTTCGGGACCGCCAAGAGCGTTGTCGACAAGTATTTGGACAAGTGCGGGAGGCAGTGGGTGGCCATGGACACGCTGTTTGCGAAGCTCGGGTTCAACAAGATGTTTTCTACCAGCTAAAGAAACGTTTGTTGCTCTGGAGAATGACGAGGGGGGTTGGGTTGATGCGTTACGCGGCCATTGTTTGTACGACGGTTGGTTTAGGGAGTTCCACATGACGCATGCAGTGTACATGTTTGCTTCGCGCGTCCTTGCATCTAGGAACTGCGTAGGATGGCGAGAACTGTAAGCAAGCGACGGGTCAATTGAGTCTACGATGCTCAGCCCAAGCCAGCTTTGCTATTCCTCTCGATGCTTGCGCAAGCATATTCCATGTTACCCTGACAAGACCGTAGGTAGTTACAAGCGACCAGGTCTCCAGCTTCAATCAACACGTACAAATCTCGCGTCGATGGCTTCGTGTCCATATTCGCTTGAGAAATTAAAATGATGTACAGCAAAAACAAGCACCTCTGCGTGAGATAAAGATAAAACCCTTCCCTTCTCCCTCGTGGCCTATATTCCACAAGTCGCCAGCTGAGACGGTAACAAGGAAGCACCGTGAGAGCGACCGGGCCGTCCTTCTCTACGTACTGCAGCAAGGTCACCTCTTGGGAAAGGGGAGCAGGTCCAGAGACGAGCCACGGCTCCAAAACCACCACTGTCATATTGCTTGGTGTGCTCGACTCCCGTCCGCCTCGGGAGACATCACCTGTCCCTTTCGCCTTTTCCGCGCCAATCACTTCTCCAATCCTTGCTCTTCCCCCATCTCTCTGGAACTCACGAGTCCTCTCGGCGAACACATCTCTCCCAAACCATCTCGCGCCCGGCCCAGTGCGAGCTGGCGGGGGAATAGACAGGGCCGCAACCAGTCGTGGTCCCTCAGTCGTGCCGCCGAGCAGAAGAGAATGCAAATGGGTGCATCGAAAGCCGAGTGAATAAATCAACACACTGGAGAAAGGGGTCCCCTATCCGAGAGGTTTCCCATCTGACGAGAGGCCGCCTCCCACTTTCTGCCTCATCAAACTAATCTATCGGCGAGGTATCGTCGGGTCAAAATGCGTGTGCAACTTTTCTGGGATACATCGCACGAGACCTGTAAAAGCAAGCAAAGGAAATGAAAACACAGCCCCACCGAGTCTATCCTCCGGAATGCAAGACGCTGAAAATTAAAGGTAGCTTACTCGCCCCCCTTCTTGCCGCTGTCGGGAACAACCTTGGCCATGGAAGGGGAGGGTCCTGCAGACGGGGGAGAGGCTGGGTGCTCCGTCTCCATGTTCGCCAGCAAACTGTTCAGTGAGTTAGTGACGTGGTGCGGCTAGACCGTTTCCCAACGTCGAGCCAACTTACCTAAATGCATTGGAGTTTGTGGTGCTATCTCGAGTCGGGGGGGTGCCAGTGCGAGACGAGAGGCCAGAGTCTTCGCCAGGGCGGCCCAGGGATCCTCCAGGCCCAAGACGACGCCCGCTGTTGCTGCGTGAAGAGAACATTGACGTGGGGCCGAGGGTGACGTTCTGACTCGACGTCCTGCTCGCAGAGCCCTTCAGGCGCCTCAAGTCGTCTGCGCCAACATGGTTGCTCGTTTGTTGGGCGTAACCGGCCGAGAAATTGCGAGCATCGCCTCGTCCGACCTGCGGGCGACCGCTGCCGCCCCTCTGACTGTTCCTGGCTGCTTCTTGAGCCTTGGCCGCCTGAGCCGCTTCTGCCTGTAGGGACAATGTCAGAACATTGGACCAGTCGGGGTCTTTGGAATGCTTGCTTACCTCTGCGCGGACTTCGTCCAAAGTCTTTGGGCCCTTGTTCGCCTCCTTGGAGACCCAGTTTCCTCTCCGCAAATCCAGCACATCCATGAGCATAAACTGCATTCGGCTTTGAAGTTCGGGCAGCTCAGCCATGGTCTGAATTCGCTGGAAATAGGCATCCATCATAGGCCGGCCCTTTTCAGTTTGGTCGAGATTGGCCCCAATCGTCCTCAAAAGCTTGCAGAGCGACTCAATCTCGGCCTCGTCCGGAACACCCTTGTAGTCGACGAGCTTGTGCACACACTCGTGCATGATGCGCTCCGTGAGCATGCCGAGCTTGTACAGCTCGCCGATAAATTGGACGAGACCGAGTCCACGTCGCTTCGCAGCCGCAGCCGCATAATACTCATCGGACAGCATGACCGCCTCGCCGGGCTTCTTGTTGGCGTTCTCCTCGGCCTCCTTGGGATCGGGCAAATTGGTGGTCCAACCACGCTCAAACTCCTCCTGGCATCTGTTGAGGAGGTACTTGCGGAACAAGTTGCCACCGCTGACGACATTTCCGTTCTTGTCCTTGATGCGTTCATCGCGGACCTCGGCGCTCATCGTCTCCAGCATGCGCTTGCAGAACCTGGCATACATGGAAGCCCAGTGGGCTTCATCGGTTGCCTTCTCGAAGGTGAGCTGAATGACCTGGCGCAATGTCCGGCCATCCGACTCATCCTTGGACTGCGATGCAATGTCGAGAATCTGGTCCGCAATCCGGTCGAATTTCTCGGGTGTCATCTTGTTCAGTGCGGCCTTTACCTTTCTCTGAACCAATTCAGGATCAAGGTAGCCACCACTAGTGGCTCCGGGCTGCGCGCCTCTACCGATGCTGATTGGCTTCCACCCACCAGATGACACCGCGATGGGCTTAATCTCTTGGCCAGCGGTCAGAGGCATGGTTTTAGCAGCCTGCGCTTCTTTGGCGCCGCCACCAAAGTCGTTGCGTCGACTTCCCCGAGTAGAGCGACTGGACTGACGAGGAGAATTAGGCATGTTGCGCATGTTGGACTGCGACGAAGTGCGCGACATAGGCGTTGATGATGATGGGAAGGGGGCGCCCGGCCGCTGAAAGGAACCGATTGAGTTGACTGAGGGCCGCGCCATGGTGCCGCTAGCCATTGCCATGCGCTCCATCGACGTCGTCCCAGGCGGCAGAGTTCGTCCGGGCGGCGCGTTGAAAGCGCCCATGGCAAAGCCGGAACCGCCACCACGAGAGCCCTGCCTGGCCGAGCCTGGTGTCTGAGCACGAGCAGAGCGGCCGCCATCCCCGTCGCCGATCAAAGACTTGACCTGCTGGTGGAACTCGAGCGATGGCTGCTCGGTGAAGAGCTTCTGGAACTGGAGCAAGAAGTTGGCGTCGTACTTGAAAGTCTTGCCCTTCTTGGTGACGGCGGCATTCAAGGCCGGGTTGGGAGAGTGAATGCCCGCGGGATATATGTCCTGATCCATGACCTGCAGGAAACGCGCCGACTTGAGAGACTGGAGTGCCGCGCTTGGCTGTGCTGGCTCCACAGGTTTCGTTATGAGCGGGGCGAGGTTCAGTGCAGCGGGCTTTGAGCCGCGTTTCTCCGCCGTCGTGGGTTTCTGCCCGCCGGCTTCGGCAGGCGACGGCTGCTTCTCGCCCTCGATCTTCATGTCGGCCAGCTTGTCCGCGACAGCTTCCAAGCCCGATTCAGGCTCCTTCTTGGTTCGCAGCTGGGCAAGAGCGTCGGCGACAGACAGAACCTTTCCGGACGCCTCAGCTTCCTTTTGTCTCTTCTCCTTTTCCTCTTCGAGACGCTCCATTTCACGCTCCTGCTCTCGAAGCTTGCGATCTTCATCGGCGGCCTTGGTCTTGCGGGTCTCCTCCTCCTCCTTCTTGGCCGCGGCCTTCTCACGTTCTCGTCGCTGGCGATGCTCCTCTTCTTCTTTCTCGCGCCTGGCATCGGCCTCTTCCATTTCGCGGATGGCTCGCTCCATCTCGTCCTCGGGCTCTTCGCTCTTGGCCACCTCGGCAGGCTTCAACTCCTTCTCTGTCTTGGACTCATCAGCCTGAACAGTCGCCGCAGGATTGTCTGCGGCTGTCTCGGGTTCCACGGCGGCCTCCTTCTCGTCAGGGTTGGGCTTGGCGACGGATGCTGCCGCGTCACCAGTGGGCAGTTGCTCCTTGGAAGGCTGAGGCTTTTCCTCCTTGGGTTTGCCCTCGGTAGAAACCTGGTTCGCCTGGGTCGCCTGTTTGATCTTCTCCTTAAGCTCGTCCTGGATCTCCTTGGCAGTCTTTGGCGTCGCCTGACTTTCCGTTCGCACATGAGCCGGAGTCGAAGACTTTGGGGGGGGGGGAGTGGGGGTAGAAGAGACAACGGGAGGCGTCTTGGACTGTTGGGCGCTTGGCGCGGGGGAGGCAGGCTGCTTGAACGACGAGGTGTCGACAATTTCGCCGGCCGCATTCTTGATTTGAATCGCGGCACTTTTCCTCCCAGGCTTGATGAAGTTCTTGGCTGCCGGGTTGGGCTGCGCACTTTGAGGCTGGGGGGTGGAGGATACGATGACAGGCTGGCTTTGGTGGTTGGCGCTCGAAGGCCGCTCCGGCTGGGAGGGGCTTCGGGACATGCTATGGCCTTGCTGATGGTAGGGAGGCGGGGCATATTGCTGACCGTAACCTGTGGCATTAGCCTGCGAGGGACCCATGTACGGCATATTGTTGTAGCCATAGGGCATGGGAATAGGCCGGCCGAATTGGTCCACCTGCTGCGGGGGATACCCAAAGTTCTGGTTTCTCAAAGTCAGCCACAGTTCGAACCCTCCGTTTTCCGGAGACAGGTCAAGAGAAGTAGGGGTTTGCTTGGGTGGAACGAGGACGGGATGAGGATCCTGCGGGAGGAAGGGCCTCGAGGAGCCGTTGAAGCCAGCGCGCCTGCTGTCCATGTCATGCTCGCGCCACACCTGATCCGCACGTTCGAAGCAACGGCGCGGGAGGTGACGAAAGTCGCTGCCATGTAGCTCGCGCGCAGATTCCGACGGGCGTCTCGACTGGACAGGCCTGTCGTGCTCACGGCGTCCCTTGCTCTTCTTGTGGGGTCTAACGGGCATTTTGCTGAAGGAGGTAACGGGGAAAGGGGGATGTACTTGATGTTGAGGAGCCATGGGTGGCGGATAGTGGTATTGCGGCGGCGTTTGCATGGTCATGTTGGGCTGCATGTTTGCCGGAGCCATGTTGGGTGTGTTTGGCATCGACGGGACGAGGGCGGGGCTTCGACTCGGCTGGGGAGAGTTGGGGTAGGGCATGCTTCGAGGCTGCGGTTGGAATGACGGGGGCATGCCGCGTCCCTGGCCGGGCCCATTCCGAAACTGGTTGTTTGGGGGGTATCCCATCTGGTTGTTGTACGAGTTTCCGTGCGGGTTGAAGCCGCCACGTCCACGGCCGCCTTGGGGAGGGAAGTTGGCTCTATTTGGGGCACCGGGGTTGTCACTCTGGACAGAGTGGCCGGATTCGCGTCGGAAGTGGGCGCCAGGCTGCGACGCCGCGGCATTAGGATTCGAAGGAACCGAGCCCTGCCTCATGTGGCGCTGCAGGCAGCAATAGGTAAGCACTTGTCACGAGGGTTGAGGAAGGTAACGTGGGAAGTCGGGGAAGGGGGGGAGCTAATTTGCGCCTTGGTGGCGGACAGCAAACTTACCTCGCCATCGCTACTCAAGCTTCCAAACGTCATCTGGCCCGTAGGCTGTTGGAGACCAGAAGGAGGGCGGCCACCGCTGGCCGAGGGCTGCGGGATGGGAGAGGGAGAATGCGCGGGAGAGGTGACGCGCGGATTACCACCAGGGATGGGAATGGGGACGGAGCCGGCGACCTGGGGGGAGCTGTGGGCCATGGCAGGCGAGTCGAAGCCAAACTGGATGCCAGCCTTGGAGCCGCCGACGGGGCCGCCATTGGCAGCGAAGCTGTTGGGGCCGCTGGCGACCATGGTGACGGAGCTCTTTCTGGTGTGGTCCGAGGCGGACCCGTTTTTGTTGCGGGCGACGGCAGGGACTGCGGGAGTGACGGCTGGCTTGCCGTTCACAGGAGATGGCGAAGCGCCTTTGGCATTCTGCGCAGGAGCAGAAGCACCGCCAGCCACGACGGGAGGCTGGGAGCTGGTCGCGACTAGGGGCGCCTGGGCGGGCTTCTTGGGCGCACCTGCAGCGGAGGCATAAGAAGCAGCCTTGGTCGCGGAGGTGGTGGTCGCCGGGATGGGGTTCTGCCGGTTCGCAGGCGACGTCATATGGAGGTGCGTTCGCAATATGTGAACCGGCGGCGGCGGCGATGAGGCAAAAGGCGACGGGCGGACGAAATGGCGGTTGGGTCGACGGATATGGCCGACCAAGGGGGGTGGGTGGGATCGCTTCTTTGGAGGCGAAAAAAAAAGGGACAGCCAGCAACAATGTTGCCTCACTCTCGTCTCCTCTTATCCTCTCTCGAAAAAACGCGACAACAGAGACCTGTGGTCAATGAAGACTCGACCGATGTAGATTCCGGGCTTGCCGAAGGAGAGAGGGTTCCTTGGAAGGAGTGAAGAGGCCGGTCGAGGGAAAGCGATCTGTGGATGGTCAGCGTGCCAAAAGACGAGCACGAAGCGTCCGATGGGTAACGGGGCCCGAAGAAGGCGACGGCTTCGACAAGGAGAAGTCTTCTGAGGCTGATGTGCGACAGAAGAAGAATCCAATGTCAACGAAGAGGGGAGAAGGGGCCTGGTGAAGAGGCGAAGAAAGAACCACCGGACCAGTGGCGTAGACTTTTTGAGGTTGGTGAGGTTTTGGGGAGGAAGTGAGCAGGAAAATTTTGGGCAGCAGAATTAATACGACCATGGGCGGGTGGGCGAGTGAGTGGAAGGGGAAGGGCCGGGGGCGCTTGGATGATGGATGGGCCAGCCAGGTATCGGGGTACTTGTGAAACGCGCAGATTCCCTGGATCCCTCGTGTACCGGGTACACGGCCGAGGACGAGGAGATAACAGAGGGACATCTAGGTACATGCGGCGCTTTCCAAGACAGAATGCCGCCGAGCACAAAAAGCACGGAGTATAAAGTAGAATCTTATTACAGGATAACTCTTTTGCGTATCACGAGCGAAGTATTCGTTACTGACCCGGGCTTGACATCCAGGTAGGTATCAATCTACCTGACCGCTACTGACCTGCAGTACCTACTACCTATAAGTAGGTAGAAGGTCAGGTGTACCTCGGTGGTGCTCCGCACGCCCCTAGCAGCCTAGAGCACTAATCGAAAACGATGATACTTAGAATGGCTGCCTACTTGTTGTGCTACGTGTGGAAAATATACCAGAATACCAGTCATTTCTAAAGGAGGTGCCTCCACTTTTAGCAGAGGTGACTAGTTTTTCAACAGGTTATGAGTTCCGGTTTGCTCATGTGCGCCTATGGTGTGCGCCAGGATAGCGCAGTTCGATGTTCGAACCCCACAGATGATGAATTGAGAGTGAGCCTTCCCAGGCTAAAGATTACTACCTGAGGAATATAACGCCACTATCCAGCTCTACCCTCCTCCTACGATACGCGTAGACCTGCGGGGAGGTGTGGAAAATATACCAGAATACCAGTCATCTCTAAAGGAGGTGCCTCCACTTTTGGCAGAGGTGACTGGTTTTTCAACACTACGAGAGCAAACGCTGGCACTCTGGGTGCTAGACTGCCGCAATAGCAAACCGCAAAGCTTGAGAGTGCGCAGGCGGTGGGCGCGTACTGTATATCCCAGGTACCCCTCTGCCTGGACCAGGTACCCGGGAATAGCATAGCCTTTTTGCTCACTGGGACGGCTCGCTTCGGAGAGGCTCGGCCGTGAAACACGACAGTCAGTCTGACGGAACAAAAAAAGCTCGGAGAAAGAAAGAGTTGCGTTTCCGCCTCCTGCACGCGCGCAATGGAGAGGACAAAAATAAAAAATAAAAGTAAAATAAATGCCTCTGCCGGCGCGTGGCTCATCTCGTAAGACTGCTCAGAGTGGCGGGTTCAGAAGGCGGACACAAGATGAAGGGCAAGACAACCCAACCGGTGCAGCGCAAGACTCTGATCAAATCGAGTGCGCGCAGACAATGGCAAAGCGCATCGGGTCCGGATATATATATATTAACATGTAAATATATACGATCTTCGGTCAGTCGCATTGTCGGATCGTCGTTGTGGGCTCGGCAAACCGACCCAGCCTGCGTGCATTGTGTGTACAGGGTGTGTGCACGGCGCCTTTTAGGGGCTCGGCCTGCCAGCAAACACTGTGCAGGCTGTGGGTTGCCCAGCAGCATCCGTCAAAACTCAAGGGCCTCTTGATTCCAGTCCAGCAGTCAGTGTCCAAGCCACACA
>JAPEBW010001446.1:0-24106 GCA_027405785.1 Ophiocordyceps robertsii | reverse complement strand
ACGATTGATAGCGCGGATGATTCAGATCATGGAGCTGACGGGCGAGGACTCGGACGTGGCCAGGACGCGGGTCAAGATTCTGAGCGACTTTCTGGATTGATCATGTCGGGTTGCCTGGCACGGGGGAGGCAGTGTCTGAGCTGTGGACGAGATGGGCGAGGTGACGTTTGGCTGCCATTGAAGAGGCGGAGCAGCTGTGGCCAAAGTTGAGGCTCACGAATGATTTGCGTGCTGACAGACGCTTGGCCGACGACGGTTAATTGGCTGCATGCAAGGCCAAGGGCCGAGACCGTTTCCTCGAGCGACATGTTCGAGGGCCAAAAGCAACGAGCGGGCTTGGGTGGGCTCGGATGATGCCCGCGGCCGGGATGCAGTTGAGGCTTGGACGCAGAGGACTCGTCAGCTCGCCGGCGCCCCCTCTCGCTCTCTCCCCTGGGGGGCACTGCGCTGCGGCTCCGTCCGCCCCTTGCCGCGCTCCCCGTCCCCCTCTTTTACCCGTCTTGGTAAGAAGATGCCTTTCGTCCCATTCGGAGGGAAAAAAGAAACAAGGCTTTTCGCCCGTTTCGGTGCTTGACTGCGCGCGGGGGCTGTGCTTGGGCCGACCGAGATGGCCTCGGCCAGCCAAATCAGAGGCTCGCCCGGCCTCCTCTGGCTCTGATTGCCCCTGTCACATTGCCCCCTTGATGTCGACTCGTCGTCGCTCCGCGCTCTCTCATCCGACTCGTGTGCGTGTGTGTGTGTGTGTGCGACAGGTACCGTCTGCCGTGTTAGCCGTCTGCGTCATCTCCATTTCCTCCCATCATCGCCCATCACCACAACCTCTCCCGTCACCATCATAGCTTCAAGCGGATGTGACCAAGGCCACCTTGTGTGCGACCACCCGGCCAAGGCCACCATCATCGCCCCTTCATCCCCGTGCCGCTCCCGCTCATCGCCCGTCACCACAGCTCCCGTCAACTCCAGTCGAGGAAACCCCCCCCTTGCATCGTCGGGACCCCCTCTCTCTCTTCACGTCCACATATCTCCCCCTCCTCCTCGCCGTCGTCGTCGTCTCCGCGTCGAGCCCGGACCCAAGCCAACATGCCCTGCCGCCGCCGCCGCCTCCTCTTCCCAGCCGCCGCCGCCGCGCTGCTGCTGGCCCCCGCCGTCCTGGCGACGCCCACCTCCTACGGCGCCCATGGTACGTCTTGCGGCCACCCCCAGCGCCTCCCGCGGTGAGGGGCGAGGGAAGAGACGGGAGACGACGGGCTGGTTGTCCCCTGCTGACTGTGACGGCCAGTCGAGGCGACGACGGCAGCCGCCGTGCCCTCGGGTGCCCCCAGGCCCGACCTTTTGCGCGTCCAATCCCAGAAGCCGGACCAGCCCGTCTACGCCAAGCCTTGCAGGTCCTCGACGCGCGTGCAGGACTGCGACGGCGTCCGCTGCCTGTGGAACTATCTGTCGCAAAAGGTCAGGACCGCTGCCGAGAGGCTCGGCGGCGACGTCGAGGAACTCACAGACTTCATCGCCTACTCACACGACGATACCCTGCCAATACCAAAGGACGACGACGACGACGACATCGAGTGGGTCGACGAATGGAGCGACCGGGGCGCACACACGCAAGCGACGACGCCCCTCGGTGGACATGGCGCGAAGGTGAATGGCAATCCAGACACGCCAGAGGCAACGCATAGATTGGGCCAAGGCGAAGATGATAGCGATGGCTCCTATCCGCACCAGCCACCGGTCCGTAGCCCATCTCCATTCACCGCGCCACAGGCCCCAATTCATGAGCTAACCCCCCTCCAGCTGCTCATGACTGTCGCCCTGGCCGCCATCGCCATCGGCTACTTCTCCTTCTGGGGCATCCATCATCTCCACCGCCGCACCGCCCGTCTCTGCCTCCAAGACCAGTCGCTGCCCACCGTCTCCAACGAGCACCGTCACCGTCACCGCCACGGCGACTCCCGCTCCGCCCGGCGCGCCCGGCGCAAAGTCCAGCAACAGGCAATCACGAGATGCGTGCGCGGCGTGCTGCGCCGTTGGACCCGCGGCAACACCGCGGCCACCGGCGAGGGGAAGCGCGTGGTCCGAGGCAAACCCATGACAGTGTCGGCAGGTGAGGCGTCGACGATGGAAGAAGACATTGCACGTCTCAGAGAGGTTGCGGATTTCATTGATGATGTTGTTGCCGCCGAGCAAGGAGCGTCCCGATCTGGACGTTCTGACACACTCTTGGCTTCGACGCCGTGCGCTCCGGAGGCCCCGAGCCAGTCGCCTCTCTCAAGACAGGGTTTTGCCGACGACGACAACTGCCTACCTACCAATGACACGGTGGCCGAGGGCCAACTTCCGGTCGTCGACGGCCTCAGGTATGCTCCTGGCTCGTCGACGAGGCTGGAGGGAAGCGACAGGCCGGAGACCACCAAGAATCAGGGGGCTTGATGCCTCCCCAAGCCCGTGCTTGCTCATTCCGCCATGGGCCTGTATCATTTTCCCCTTGCGAGGTCTTGACGACAAGTCTTTTTTTTTGGCTGCGGCTTCCGGCTGGTTGAAGATTCACCACCTTACCACGGTCCATATTTTCTTTGTTCAATTTCGGGTCATGCGGCGAGGCGATTACAGAGTCGGCGTTATTGTAGGGCAGGAGTTGCGGTGTGACCGACCATGTCACGTCACTGGATGGCTTCGTCTTACTTTTGTAATGTGCGACGAAATGGCAATAAACGGGGGCCATTGTGTGACCTGTGTACGCTGCATCATCAATAATCGACGGTAAGTATACTCTCTGGCAATGTTTCCAGCCGTGCACGCTTTTACCTCTAGACGTCTCGTCGCGACGGGTCGCCGGCGCCTTTGCAGAGGTGACGCGACTGCTCAACGGTGCACATCTGCACTGTCGGCTGTCTCATCGTCCCGAGGGCCTGCCAAAGACAAAGTCGTCAAAGTTGCGGCCGATCCTGCGCACACCCTCTTCCAAAGCCCAGCCCTTGACCTCGCACACGATGCGGTACATGTCCTCGAGGGCGGCATCCATCCGCGGCCCTGCCGTGTGCAGGTCGCTCTCGACGAGGATGCGGTCATCGGGGACGGCGCGCACGACGGGGTCGAGCTTTGTGCGCCCCGCATCGGAGCCCAGGTTGACGGCGGAGGAGAGGGAGACGAAGATCTTTGCGGGCACCGAGGGCTGCATCCACTGCCTGAGGAGGTCGGCGCCGCCGCTGTACGAGTGGAGGCATATCCGGGGCGGGTAGGGAGGCCTGGTTCCGGGCTCGGGTGCGTCATGGGAATCGCCGTCATTCTCATCCTCGGCTCCGGGGGCGACCAAGCGCTTCTCACGGCGGGAGGGGACGCGGCACTCGTGGCCCTTCCAGGTACCCGAGATGGTGTCGTAGAGGACGCCATGGGCCTGAACGCCGTGGACGTTGACGGGGCGGCCGTTGGCGGCGGCGAGGCTGAGCTGGGCCCGGAGGACGGTCTGCTGGTGCGCCATGCGGACGCGGTGGGGGCTCAGGAGACGGCCCTCGCGGCCACCGGGGGTCAGGCCATCATCGCGGGAGGCGGCGTCCGAGGGATCCCATTGGCGGGGGAGGCGGAAGGCCTTGTCAAGGCCGATCTCGCCGACCAGGGCGTGGGGAAAGGAGTCTAGGCGGGCACGAGTAGCGGCGACAAAGGAGGAGAGAGGCACCGGCGTGGGGAGAGAGGCAATGAAGGCGTCGTCGTCGTCGTTCTTGGGAGCAGGCGAGAGGACGGCTTGGTAATGGGCCTTCTTGGCGAGGTGAAGGGCGTGTAGGTCTGTCTCATCGACGGGAGGCGTGTAAGTGGACCGGGGGTCCTCATCGTGGTAGAGTTGGTGGGAGAACCACGGGTGCCAGCCAAACGACGGCACGACACGGCAGCCGGGCGGCTCCATTTCCTCGCCATCGCCGTGCTTGACTAGCCGTTGCGGGTGTCGCAGCTCGCCGTCGTCGGACGGAGGCAAGAGGCTGGTGGCGCCGGAGTCGAGACCGCGGGAGGCGGCCACGTCTGCGACAAGCTGCTGATCCTGGGAGCGGGTGGCCATGATGGCTAGTGCGGCGGCTCGCATCGACGGCAGGCCAGCGGCTACCGAGGCCATGGCGTCTGTGGGATGACAGTGGGCATCGAAGACGGCGAGATGCCAAGGGAAGGGCGGCATGGCAGCATCGTGATTGGACAGAGGCTGTTGCTGTTGCTGCTCTCGGGGGGGTGGAGCGTCTGGACCCGCGGCCTGAAGGCGGTACTGGCACATGGCGGCAGCGCGTTGACCATTGGGGTGAATGGAATCTTTAGCCCCTAGTCTTGCTGCTGCTGCTTTCCTCGTTTTGACGTGTTTGTGGGGGTGGAGGATGGGAAGTTCGAGGCGGAGTGGAGATGGTGTCAGTTCTGGGCCTGAGGCAGTGAAGCAGAGAGCCCAGGTGCCTTGGATGCCCAGGTGGGGGGTTAGGCCCGGGAAGTTCCTGACGTTTTAGTGGTCGCTGTGGTGTGTAGCGGCATCCAACAAGGGCGCCGCTTCCCCGCATCAGCCTTGCTGTCTCGCTGGAGGGGGATGCAGTTTCATCCACTCACTATTAGATAGAGGCAGTAACGGTGGATGGTTTGCGCGCTAGAGAGCTTGTGCATACAGTGTGAACAGGAGCATGCGATCCTCAACACAGTGCGCTCTGCAGCAAGGTGTCCAGTGGCTGACCATTGAGCCCGGCGATGGCTTTGTTGTCAGCCGTTCACGGCGGGCACGAGGATATGGGACGAGAAAGCTGAAGCTGTCATAGCCTGAGCTCGGTCGCTGTAAAACTGCATAGCATGGCATGATGACGCAAAGACAAGGCGCCAGCTGGCGCACGACATCCAATGTGACGCATCGGTCCGGCCCCTGCACGACATAAGTTGCTACGATAACATGGTGATTGTACAGTGCGCTTGAACCAAAGGCTTATTTGTACGGCAAAAGGGACAGACGGTATACACATAGTGCAGGGTCCAACCATTATGTACGACTTCAAGATAGGTATCTAGGTAGATGCCTAGGTACATAGGTAGGTGGGTACAGTAAGTAGGTAGGTACCTAGGTAGTTACAGTACGTAGGTAGGCACTACCTAGTACAGTATCTACGTACCAGATATCTAGGTAGTTGTATCCGTACTTGTGTGTCTATTTTTACTTTTAGCACACCAGTCAACTCGAGGGTGCTCGACAAATGGACAATCTTGCCAGCGCAGCGACAACAGGCTGCCTAGGGAGGCAGCTCATGACACCTTCGGGAGGGGGCTCCAAAGATACCGATAGGACAATTCTATAAGGCGCTGCTGCTGCTGCAGCTACGAGTGGCAACCCGGGCGCCTGGGCGAGGCCGCAGGGCCTGCATCATCTATACCGTGTGCAAACACTGTGCGCGTAGTGAGGAAGAAGAACAACAATAGCAGCAGCCCCTGGGGATCACATGTGATGATGGCCTGTCGTCTCACTCGCTTCATCATCAGTCGATCGATCCGGCCCTCTCGAGCCATCCCACCCACACCTCTCTGTCTGCTGGCTGCACCACCATCGCTTGTACTAATGTGTTTCCTTCTTCTGCCTATTGTTGCCATGGCTGACGATTAACCTTTTCCTCTTGTATGGTGGGGAGGGGCTCCGTCTCGGCTTCTCCGTCCCCTTCTCCTCTCAAACTCTCTCCAGCCCCCCCCCCTTGACTAAAAACTTGCTAAATATCCAACAAGTCAGACAGTCACCCTCCTCCTTTCCCACTGGAAACTGGAACCGCAAAAAGAACAAGAAACACACATCCAACAAAGACCCCGAGTGTTCGCGACGGCTTCGGAGGCTCAGTCATGGTCACGCTCCCCGACAGCTGAAGCCATGGCCCTCATCAACCCCGTCCACACCTTCATCGTGCCATTTCTCTTTGTCGTCACCGTCCCGCTGGCCCTCCTTGCCGGCATCACAACCACTCTTGCCTTTTCCATCCTCAGCTTCCGCGTCATCCTCGTCTATCTCGACATAGCCCTGTCCCTCGTGCCACAATGCTTTGGCACTCGCAAGACCCGTTACCCTGTCTACACCAGACACGACCTGCGCCGCCCAGTCTCTCCGGCCGCCAGTAGCAGCGCCTACAGCAACGAAAACAGTCCCACGACGCCCACGCCCTCGCAGCAGCAGCAGCTCCCGTCGTCGATGGGCAGGAGGCGCCGCCGCAGACCCAGCAGCGTCACCAGCGTCGTCTCGGCCGGGTCCACGACCCCCGTCGGCGAAATGGCCATGGGCCTCATGCCCAGCGTCGGACCGGACCGCGACTTTGAGGGCGTCGGTGGCTGGCGCTCCGACCGTGACGGCGACGACGACACATGGACCACCATCAACTCCCGCCTCGAGCTGCCGGACAGGAACCATGGCCGGAACCACCACCGCTCTCCCTCGGGCGGGCCCGTGACTCCCGGCGACAGCGGCGTCCTCATGATGAAGTCCCGCGCCCGCAGCCCCGAGGCCAGGGGCATGAGGACGCCGCCGTCGCCAAACAGCTGCCGCACGCGCACGCCGTCGGCATCTCGCATGAGCGTCATCAGCATGGCCAACAGCGATGGCTACTTCCCCCTGGCCATGTCGCCCACAACAACCCGAAAGCTCATGACGAACCAGATTTGACCGCGGGCATCCATCTGTGCAGTTTACGAAGTCACGACGTGCTCTCGACACCTTAGGAACCGGTGTCCGTTTTTGTACAATAGTTTCCCTCCTCGCAAGCAGTGCTGTGGGTGTAACCGCCCTTGGTGTTTTCAAAGGAAAGCCGAAAAGGAACCTGGTTTGGCGGCTCGATGCTGGAAGCGAGCTCTGAAGGACCTTTTTTGTTCTCCAAAAGAAAAAAAAGCCAACAAGTCAAACTATTGAATCAATGATATCCGAGGCCAGTATTTCCTGCGCCGCAAAACGCCAGATGTGGATAATCGCTGCTCATGTCTCGGCGACGCAAAACACGCCATGATCCGCAGCAAAAGGCCCCCAAGAGACAAGGCCATGGCGTGAGCAAAGAGAGCCGGCCGTCTGTCCACGGCCACACCGGCGGCATGCTCACAGCGTCTGCCAAAAGTAGTTTGCGTAGAAGAAGCGCGAAAACTTCTTGTCCATGTTAACGACGTGCACGTCGCCCTTGCGGTCGTTGCGCACCACGGCCCTGGTCCAGTCGCCGTCCCTCTCGTCGCGCTCAATGTCGATGCCGAGGCTGCGGTACACCTTGAGGCGCAGCAGCACCTCGTCGTCGACGGGGTCCCTGCCGCGGCGGTTCCCGGCGACGGCGGCGTCGTCGTGGGCGGCGCCCTCGACGCCCTGCAGGTCGAGCTCGTGCAGGCGCGCGGCCACGTCGGCGGCCTGGCCGGCGAGGCGCTCGGCCTCCATCTCGGCGTCCGAGGCGGCCTTTGCGGTGCGGAACTTGCGCGTGTCGAGCGTGGCAATGGACGAGGCGTGGTCGGCGGCGCCGGCGGCGCGCACCTCGTCGTCGTGCTGGGCGGCCAGCGTCTTGAGCTGGCGCGCGAGGCGGCGCAGCGAGGCCTCGGCGTCGCGCACGCGCAGCTCGCGCGCCTGCTGCAGCGTCGAGAGCGACTCGTGCACGCGCGCCACGGCCTGCTTGTCGGGCTGGATGTTGAAGTTGTTGATGGTGTGGTGGATGAGCTGCGGTTCACCTCACCTCACCCCTTGGTCAGCGGCCCGGCCTCTTGATCTTGAGTTGCTTTGCCTGTCGGCCCATGAGAGCGAGGACGTGGCGGGAAGGGACTCACCGTTGCGGGATCCTCAGCGAGCAACATCTTGGCGGCAGGGCCTCTCCGAGAGGCGCTTCGTCGTTCGTGTCCCTCTTCGTCTGGTTGAGAAAGGAGATGGGGAAGACGGTGGGTGGGGTGGATGGCGAAGGAGGGAGCACTCGCGCGACAATCTCAGCTTCGACCGATGCTCCTTTCCAATGACGTGGTTTGCGACACCCATAAAAGCAACAACAAGCGCCTACAGCACGGCCGTCGTCGGGGCGACGACCGTCGCCACCCCTTGTATGTACGTACATACAAGGCACCCAGGCTCCACCGCCACACGCCCGTAAACGCAGCCTAACGTGCCCCCCCCCCCCCTGCCCCGCCACTCCGATGACAGACACAAGCCATTGCGCCACACCTTGACCTTGGCGCCGAAAGCTCTCCCGGCATCGACATTGGTAAACTTTGGTGCTCCCGCCGCCGACGACGACGACGACACTTCTCCCTCGATCCTAATCTCCGGCACACGCCTGCGCCCTTTTCTCGCCGCTTCTCCTGCTCCTCGCCCACGCACGCAAGCGCCGCCCGCCCACGTCCTCCCACCTCCACTTCTCGCCTCCAACTCCCCGTTGTCGCGCCGACGCACCCTGCAACTACACACGCCCACGCCCGGCCACCGCCAACATGGTCGCCGAACTGCCCTGTGAGTCGCGCAGGCCTCCCTCGCCTTTGCCTGTCTGGCAGCGCTCTGCTTCGTGCCGCTGACTTTCGTTCGTTTCCCGCAGATGCCCTCGATGCAGAGACGTTCGTCATCCCCGCCAAATACCTGATACGCCGTCTAACACGAATCCAGGCCTCTGAACCCCTCAGAGCTCAACGTTTTGCGCGCCCAGTATGAAAAGGAGGGTGACATGGTCGGCGTCCAGACGAAATTCAACTACGCCTGGGTAAGCAAGCGCCTGTCGTCTTGACGAGCACATCGCTCTCGCACACCTCATTCTCCGGCACATACAGCTCCCGACTGCGCTTCCCCTGCTTACACAGGCAAACCGTCGAACAGGGCCTCGTAAAATCCAACGGCCGCGGCGACCAGCAACTTGGCGTCCGCCTCCTCTCGGAAATGTTCCGCCTGTCCCCCGAGCGCCGCCGCGAGTGCCTCTACTACCTCGCCCTCGGTAACTACAAGCTCGGCAACTACGGCGAGGCCCGCCGCTACAACGACCTCCTCCTCGACAAGGAGCCTGCCAACCTCCAGGCTTCGGATCTGCGCCAGCTCATCGACGCAAAGGTCGCCCGCGAGGGTCTCGTCGGCGTCGCCATCCTCAGCGGCGTCAGCATCGCCGCCGGCGTCGTCGGCGCCTTTTTCTTCAGGAATGCCCGGCGGACGTAGGAGAGGGGTGCAAAGGATGCGGCATCGGGCGTCGAGCAGAGGGGGGGAGGAAAGAGGTCAGGCGTTCCGGTTAAAGATGTGCGCGCGCCTCTCTTTGCCGCTGGCTTGGCTCCGACATGAGCCGCTCGCTGTCAAGCAAGGCCAGCTGCAGGGGGCGGGCTCGTGCTCAGGCTATCCTCATGTGAAATCGGCGCTTTGCAGCAGTCGCCTTGTATTTGTACGAGCACGGCGGCCCGTTTTTTGTTCATCAAGCACGCGTACATGGCTTCTCACGGCTCAAATCTGCTCCTTGTTGGTATTTACGCTGTAGTCCACGTCTCTTCGGGTGTCGCTCTCGTCCATAATGTTTCAACAGCGCTTGACCGTACCGTCTCAGTCGAGTCCGCCTGCGCCGTGACAAGCGTTCCCAAGGTCGAGCTTCAGTCACGCAAATGCACATCAGGAACGGTGACCCGACTGGCATCAGAGGGGAAATAGAGACAGTGAAATCAAAACTAATTAAGAAAAGACGGGCAAGCCTAGTGACAAATTTGCGAGTCGAGACGCCCAATCAATCAGTCCCAACCTCGCACGGCTAAAATACAACAGTTGCTGTTCAGAACCCCCACCAACTAACCGTCCATCTTCTCCCGTCTAGTTCAAATCCGCAGCCACTGTTCCATCCAGACTTGTGAAGGGGGCTCCCGACGGTTTGTCAGGCGAAGGAGACAAGACGCAGCGCCTCGTCGGGCAATGATCAAAGCCGCAAAAAAATGCGAGACGAGCTGGTAGACGAGGGCCTCCGGCCAGGCGACAACTCCTCTTCCCGACACAAGTGCACCGGGGGGGGTTCCATCAGAGGCCGTCTGCTGAACAACGACGATACCGAAGCCCGCCTCGTGTCCTACCCGGAGAGTTTGACTCGGCAGTGCATTTCCGACATTGGATGTCAAAACCCACGTCCTTTCCTCGACCGAGTCGTATAGCCTGCACCTCCCCGCGCTGCATGACCGACCCTCCGTAGATCGACTTTTGCTTGTCCATCTCAGGGGGGCCAACTTCAGTTGCCGGATGTTTGGGCGAGGAGTTGCTATTTATTAAAGAGAAGGTTGTGACGAGAAGACGCGTGAAGAAACGAGAATAGAAGGAAACGAAAGGCGTCGAGCTGCAAGTGTAGAGACGTCAGATACGTAGACGTTGATCGTAGAAGGACCAGATGGCGACTGATTGCCGGCGAGCCGCAGACGCCTTAGCGCAGCGAGAAGCCCTTCCGCTTGCCTTCCTTTTCCAACGGCCGCCCGCTCTCGATGCGCCCCTTCTTGTCCTCGAGCTCCAGGCGCTGGCGCTCGAGCTGCTCCTTCATCTCCCTGTGCCGGGCGTAGAGCTCCTCTTCGGATTGCTTGAGCTTGCTCTCCTTCTCCGCCACCTTTTGTTGGAAGACCATCTTCATCTCGGCCTCCATCTTGGCGAGCTTCTGTTCATGCAGGGCGCGCTCCTCTTCTTGCTTGACCGCGGGGTTGACCTCCTTGAAGACGCTGGGATCTTGAGATACACCCATGGCAATCAGCTTGTCGGTACGGTAGTTCTCGTACAAGAGGTTGTTGGTGTGTTCCTTGAGCTCCTCCATGTGGGTCCTGATGAGCATCTGACGGAGCTTGACGAAGTCGCAGTGCTCCTCGTTGTCAACCTCGATGGTGCCCCACGGATACTCGCGCCCGCGAACTTGACGCCCATCCGCCGTCTTGATCTCGTTGGTGGCCCCAACGACGGCGAAGGGAACCTTGGACATGATCTCGTTGTTCTCCGCAATCGTCTCTTCGTCATCCAGCTCATATCTCGGGCCCTCGAAGATCTGGATACCGTGATACTTAATGTCTGACAAAATCTGAGAGGAAAAATTAGTGTCAAGCGCATCTCCCATCGTCACCGTTTCTGAACGAGCTCGACTCACTCTGGCCTTGAAGTTTGTGATTTCCTCGTCCGTAAGAGTATCGGACTTAGCAATGACGGGGATAAGGTTGACCTTGGTGTGGAGGCGGCGCATGACCTCGATGTCGAGGGGCTTGAGAGAGTGGCCGGTGGGTTGGATGAAGAAGACGCAGGCGTGAATCCTGTTGTCGACAATGTTCATGCGGTTGACCTTGTTCTCGGCATCGAGATAGGCATCGAAGCGCTGCTCGATGTTGTCCACAATGGGACGCCAGGACTCATCGTTGTTGACGAAGTCGCCGAAACCAGGCGTGTCCACGACGGTGAGACGGAGGCGAACGCCAGCCTCCTCGATATCAGCGCTAATCGACTGGATCATGACAGTCTTGGGAATGATGTCGAGGCTCGGGCCCTTGCGCTCCTTGGGAGGGTACAGGGAAGTGTTGAAGAGCGTGTTGACGAGGGTCGACTTGCCAAGGCCAGACTCGCCTACAGGGAAAAGGTCAGCGTCGCATCCGTACGCAGCGGGCTATTTGCACTTACCGACGACCATGACATTGAAGTTGAAGCCCTTGCGGACGCTCTTACGGTGCCACTGGTTGGGCAGGTTGGCGAAACCAACATAGCCTGTCAACTTCCTTCGGACAATGTTCCTGTTGTCCGGAGCCGAGCTAGCCTGAGAGGCTGGGAGAGAGAGAACTGTTAGAAAATGCCAATCCTTTAGCAGCGAGGATTGGGTGAGGCTTGCCAGGTGGCGGCGAGGCCGGAGCCGTGGGGGAGTCCGCTCCGTTCGAAGCTATCGACGTGGATTGTCAGCGAATGTCCCGCCACCAAGACAAGAGATTATCTATATTTCGAGCAGGCACGAGCAGAGGCAGTGCTGACAGATCAACTCCTGGACCCGAGGGTGGGCAGCAGCCTGGGAATCATTGTTGGTACGATCCCTCGTCGCGCCTCGGGAATCCGGGCTGGGAGCATCGCCGATGGGTCCAGAGTAAAGCTCATCAAATGACATTGGTTTCCAGGGGCCGAGCTTGGGGGGGTCGTCCACTTCCAGCATGCTGCGATAGTGGTGAGTCGTCGGGGCCAAGGTGGCAGCAGATGAGGCCGGGGAGGGCTGGCTGGCGTTGTCCTGCCCAACTGGCAAGCTGCTGGTCCTTTTGGACGGACACGGATGTAACCCCACAGGCTGAGGAGCGCTCTGGGTGATCAGGTACATCGGGATGGGCATGGGGTTGGAGGCGTGGGATCGCGAGATGCAAGGCTACCGTCACCGCTCGGTGTTGGCTGAACTCTGGAACAGGGAGACTCGGAGTATCGTTTCTCGGCAAGACGAATGATTTCGAGACCAAAAAAGGGGGAGGCTGAGGCAATCCAAGACGAGTTTAGATAGCGAAGAAGGAATGTCGTCGTGATGTCGAACTGATGCGACGATGCTGCGTCGAGAGCGAGCGGTATTTTTGTAGGTCGCCACGATTGGGTCCGCCACGGCAGGGTCGATGATGAGTGGCGCCCGTCGTCCAGACTCCCCTTGCCTCACTGCGTGCTGTGGCATGCTTGAAAGAAACGAGAGAAAGTCATCCTTACCCATATCGATGTATAAAGAGCGGTCGACCGGTCCTTAAATGAATGGGAATGGAAAGAACGGTATCTGATGAAGCAGTCAGTCACGACATCAGGGAGGAGAGCCGCGACGAGCTGGACCAGCGGCGGGCGACTCCGACTCGGGGCCTCGAACGCGTGCAGGAAGACGACGGAAGGATTGATGCCGTGTTGATCACGTCGTGGAGAAGGCGAAGCCAAAGCCAGACGTCGGTCGCGGGCAGATGGAGATGCCTGGGGACGAGGAACGGGGGGCAAGGCCAGGCGGGCCAAAACGTACCAAAGGGAGACTCCAGGAGAACCCGACGACAAAGGCAAGGACGCGTGTCAAAGGGTTGGGGGGGGAGAAAAAAAGGCACACGAGCTGGACAAGTGGCCGCAAATGGTCGGTGAGAAGGCCAAGAGCGGATCGCTGTGTGGTCGACGAAGAGAGGAAGTAGCAAATGATGGAAAGGAAGACGAGGTCGGGGTAAGTCAAAGTCGAGGTTGAGGTCGAGGAAGGAGAAAATTGGGGGGGGGGGTGCGCTGCACAGTACGTACATACATACATGCATGAGGTACCTGGGCTGCGGAGAGGAATTTCTACGGGGGACAAGCGTGCTGTGCTGTGCTGGCCACAACGCATCACCGGCAGAGGCAGCCGCCCCATGCCCTGGAGGAACAGCCGAGTAAATTGGGGTGGGGAGCCCTGGAGCCCATAATTTGGCCGGGTGCCTTGCCTAGTATCTGACGCACAGTGCCGGCGCCATTCACGTTTGACTCGCCAAAGCATGCTTGCACAGTACGGCAGATACATGAGCCCATCTCGCAGGAAGCTCCCAGGCGGGCCCGGCCAAAGACCCTTTCCAGCAGGGTTCTCCGTAGCTGATGACTTGACTACAGACAGAACCAGAGCGACAGGTTCTTGTACTTGGACTCGCGCAAAAGAAATGCCATGCAATCACACAAACATGCACCACGTACATTGACAGTGCAGACGGGCGTGATGTGCTTTGCTGGCTGGTAGTGGGCTTGGGCGGGCATACGGATACGGCAGAAAAGGGGTTCGTGCAACACTAAGCCACAAGAGGGCTAGGCCACGGAGCCCTCTGTAGAAGAAGCAACGACAGTGCGCTTTTCCATTAAACCTGGTGGGGGCGGCGTCGATGATTGGCAGTGGAAAACCTGCCAGAAAGGCGCAGAGACCCTGCACGGCGCGTGGAGAGCCAGGGGGACAGTGGACAGTGAGCGAGGCCGTGCCCCCCCCAAAAAAAATCCACGATGGACCTGCCGGTCAGTGGGAAGAGGCGGGTGTTGGGAGATTGAGGTTGAACCAGGGGAGGGGGGGGGGGGAGTGGCGCATGCAGAGTTCACAGTACATATGTACAGAGTACAGAGTACATGGGGGGGGCCATTGGGATCAAGGGGGCTTGCTTGAGCGAGGCAGACTGTCCCATGTACGGAGTACCGACGGGCAGGCGGGAGAAGAGAAAAGTACTTTTTCGCACGGGGGACCTCCGCTGGAATGACAGCCGCTAGAGGCACAAAGTACCATGTACGTGGCGGTGCCCGTACTGTACATACTTGAAACGGACGAGAGGCCAATGGCCTGCTAAGCCCACGCCATCACCAATCTCCCTCTCGATGTCGCCCAGGATTCCTCATCGACCTCGTCAGTCCAAAATGGGTATGTACCTTGCCAGCACCAGAAGGCACCGTCAACGTGGCGTCGCGAGGACTCTTGGCCGTCGACATGAAGAGCGCCTCGTCCCGATGAGTGGCGGGCAGACGATGCGTGCAATGCTGGAATGCATCGTGCGTCAAAGGCCAGTCTCGGCCAAGGTGTGGAGGAGAGAGACCCTGCCTCGATTGCCTCGCGTCCATCAAGGCAGATAGATGGATTGACGCTCTCCTTTCTGTGGCAGGTGTTCGTACGCACATACTTCGTACATGCAACATACGTAGCCCAACGACAGGGCTCAACTGCCGGGCCACCGTCTAACTCGATTGTCGTCGGAAAGCTAGAAACAGCCCTGCGCCCACCCCAAACGACAATCAAACGACCTGGCAAACAGCAAGATGGGAAGAAGAAGAAGAGAGTCGTCGCCGAGGCCTCGGTGCTCGGATTCGACTCCGGCCAGGCGGCCACTCGTTGGAGGATGCTGCCAGGCCCCCAGGGTTAAGCAAGGTAATAGGACTGTCTTGCCATGCCCCCCTTTTCGGCTTCGTGTTCGGACGGCGCCCCCCTTCCCGGTCCCCTTTCCCTTCTAGGTTGGGAGGCGGGAGACGAGCGGCCGCCCTCTGGACACTTGTTTATATTCCGAGTTGGATTTGTCGACGGGGTGTGACTGCTGGACCCGCCCTCCGCAGCGTCGGGGCCCGTTGTTTGACCATGATTGCAAGTCATGTGGCGACGAAGAAAGCTCGTTGTTTTCATGCCAGGTACGGCGCAACAACAGCCAACAGCCTCCGAGACACTCGAGATGACCATCCAGGGCGCCTCCGCATTGGCCCTGCAGCCGTTCATCCCGCCTTGGGGCTAGCCCGTCGTCCCATGTGTTTTGCTTCCTTTTCTTCGCCGTCTTCCTTTTTCCGCTGCCCCGGGTGCTTACTCGCCGTCGTTTCTCTGCGCACGCCTCGAGTTCCTTTGTACATGCTTTGTCCGCCTGTCACTGCCGCCTTGGTCTGGACGCGCAAAAAGGAGTCGGTCCACGGCAGACAGGCGGCTGCGACGCATCCCCGTTCGCTGAGGGAGTGACTGAGGTCTGGACACGATACAGCAATCGATGCCATGGGAAACAAGGCGGCCATCTGTGTGGCTGGACTCGATGGAACCTCTCGCAACCTCTTTTACCCGCCAGCCATGCAGTGCGACGCAGACTCTCTGCACCTGCTCGTGTTGCTGTGCCACTTACAGATACTATGGCCTCGGATGCACTGGCTGTCTGCGGGCCTGTCTGGAGACGGGCATAACAGCGGGATTTGCCCATTCGGGCAATCACAGATGCCAAGCGTCGACTTGTGCTGCACAGTTGTATGTATGTATGTACAGAGGAGCATTTCAAAAGTCTTGTCCATGTGGCTGTGCACGCTAGTCCTAATCGGGCCACCACCTGCCTATTTAGGAATGCCCGATCCCAAATAGGACTAGCGTGGAAATTGTGCAGTCAAGACTTTTGAAATGCTCCTCTGTACAGTACATACACCTCACATTGGACATTGTGACTCTCGGCCTACCTTTTTGTACCTTGCTTTTGCATGCGTCTAGCCGTCGCACATGCGAATTGTCCGCAGCCCGGAGACGCTGCTTCGCAAGCTGCTTTGCGCTGACTCGTTGGGTGCCCGAAGCCATCTCAGACGGGGGAGGCCTTGCCACCGGGTGCCCGCTCCGGAATGTCCGTCCCGTCCGTCAAAGCCTTTTGCTTCTTTGCTCGGTGCCGTCGCCTTTGCCGTACCCACGGGCGGAGGAGGAGTCGGGTCCCTCCCTCGGCTTTCACGCGACCGATCCACGCGCAATGCGCATTGCGCATGTGCCTGAGCCATCTAATCTGTACTATACGTTACGTAGGTATGTATCCGTACCGAGTATTCGTATGCACACATACATATGTACATATATATATATGTATGTAGGCAGGTGCCCAGATTGGGACCGCCTCGGCCAGCAGTCCGATTCGAGGTCATCATGCGGAAACCTCCAGGCGACTGCAGCCCAGCCACGCCGCCCACTCGAGGGACGGTGACCCAACGGCAGCCAGCCAATCAATCAGTCACCCTCGGGCAACACTGCAAGCAAGAGTGAAGTCAAGTCAGCCATTGAGGGCCCGATATATGTACAGCCGGCTACCCGCATACATAATGTCGCTCAGTTCTAATAAACTCCCGGCCGGTATTCTTCCCACGGTAACCCGTGGAAGGTGCAGAGTATGCATAGGTACAGTAACATCCGTTCACGAGGTCATGGACCTGGCGACGCCAGCCTCGCCTGCTGGCCGGCGAAGAACTTCTTCGACTCCAGACACTTCTCGCTCTTACAGCCGGGGCAGCAAAGCCCCATCTGCCTCGCGCAAGCCTGGCCGTCCTGGAAATGCGCCTTGGCAATGTCGGCGAGGGCTTTGATGAAGACGGTGCTGCCATTGAGACTCTCTGCTCGCTTGACCGTGTCCTTGTGGCCGCTCTCGCCAATGACCTCCTCGTCCAGCTCGTACAGGGTTTCGATGTGGTCGGATGTGAATGCGATCGGGATTAGCACAAGGTCCTTTTGGCCCTTGGCAATGTACAGCTCCACCGTGCTCGACGTTTGGGGGCCCAGCCACGCCGACGGTCCGACCTGGGACTGCCAGCAGAGGCGATAGGGATTCGAGAACTTGAGGCGCTGCATGACGGCGTAAACCGTGGCGGCCACCTCTGCCGGGTACGGATCTCCTGCAGACACGTTAGCTCTCGAGCAGACCGACCGCTTGATAGACCCGTTCGTACCTCTGTTGACGACGGACATGGGCAGGCTGTGTGCCGAAAACAGCAGCACCACGTCTTTGCGCCGCTCTTGCGGATACTCGGCCAGCTTCGCCTCAATGTTCTGGGCAACCGCTTCAATCAGGCCGTGGTGGGTAGGCCATCTGTCAATGACGCTCCATTTTATGGTACCATCACCGTCGTTCGATGCCGTCTTGCCCTCCAACCGTTGTCGCCATTTCCACAGCTCGTTCAAGCTGCTGCCTGTCGTCGAGCACGAGTACTGAGGATACTGCGTAAAGGCCACGGCCCTACCCCCTTTCCCATTTCCAAACCCGTCTTCCAAGAGCTTGGCGTACATTTCCTCCGTCAGCGGGTCGGCGTATCGGAAGGCAACGTATGGCTTGTGCGGCGCCGTCTCGGGCGACATCTTGTCCAGGAGCTTGCACATCTCGGTATTCTGATGTTCGGACCACTTTCGAATCGGAGATCCGCCACCGATCGCATTGTACTGTTTCTCAATCTTGGGCGTCCGCCTGGCCGAGATCAACGGTCCAAGATAAGACTGAAGGCGGCCCAGTGGAATCAAGTCGCCGTCGGCCTGCGTCGCTTGTCAACCGGAGCTCACCTGTCATCGCTGCACGTCGACACGAAACGTACAAAGAGGCGGCTTAGGAAATCGCCGACCTCGCCGGTCGTAGAGGGGCCTCCCATATTGAGGAAAACCATGGCTGTGGGACCTCTGGATCCAGTCGCATTTTGAGTTACTGGCGGCGCCGGTATCGCAAAGTGTCTTCTCTGGCTCTCTAGCCGAGGCAAGCTGAGGCGGGAGCACGCGCTCCTCGAGACGTCACGGGCGAGGTGCTGGCTTGGTATCCGTAGCGCCATGGTGACTGGAAGTCGTCGGGGGATGCTTCACTCTGCAGTACGTTGCGAATTTCAAGGTGGGAAATGTCGTTGCCCCTGTCGCCACTGAAATGCCGTAATCGAGAAATCCATCGAGACAGCTTTGTCTGCTGGCGGTTATGATGCAATGGATGCGATAAGCGGCCTGTCTGCTTGTTAGTCTGGTACTTCCATGACGGGATAGGCGCCGACCCAGCGCTCGTAGACCCGAGAGGACTCGAGGTACCTCTCAATCTTTCGGCGGACTGGCCAATGAGATGGTGCGTAATCGTAGAGTGATACAGTCACGTGATGTCGCGAGACGCATCGCGACGGCCAGTCATGGTGCGCGCCAGACTTGGGCCCTGATCCACAACGCCTCAAGAAAATCAATGCAGACATGCCCCTCGGATAAAAAAGTAACTACACTCCGATTAGTAGCGTTTTTCGGTATAAATGAAAGAATCCGAGCTCCTCCTTCTAGAGCTATATATCCTCCCCTATTCACGATATACTAAGCTAATAAGGGCCGCTTATATACCTATAATAAGTAAAGATGCTTAAAAAAAGTTAAATTCTGCTATAAGCTACCTTAAATAATTTTAAGCGGCGCGCTACTTAGAATTATTTAAGGTAGCTTATATTGTTATTATTAAAGCGCTTATAAGGCTTTTTTAAGACGCTTAATTATAAATAAGAGTAATATTATAATAGTTTTTTTACTTTTTAGTGACTTTTATAGCCGCTTAATAATTAAGGATAATACTAATAATAACTTAAGGTAAGCTATAGCTATATTAGCTTTAACATAGACTTTTATAGCTAGTAGCCTTATTAATAAAGATATTAAGGGTAAAGGTAAGGCTATTACTATATATAATAATAATAATAATAATAGCTTCTCTTAAGTTTCTTTATAACTATTTTAAATATACTATTAATAGCTCCTTATAGCACTAAACTTAATGTTTAGCGATTTCTTTTATATACTAAAAGCAATCTTTTTCTGCTTTTATAAATAGCTTAATATTAATATTAGTATTAAGGCTATAAGGTATTAAATAGTTAAGTAAAAGGTCTTAGTATTCTTATAGATTTATATATATAACGAACTTTAAAAAAATATAGTATACCGCTTTTAAATAAGTTAATTATTAGTCTTAAGGGTATTTTATAAACTAATTGATTTAATAAAGTGTTTATATACTAAGTTCGTTTACTAGCTAAAGCTAAGATAAATTCCTTTAATTATAAGTTAAATAAAAAGCTTATATAAATTAATAGCGTAATTAGCGCTCTTAATAGTATATATATCCTTATATTTATTTTAAAAGCTCGTTAAAAAAGGTTTTAATTAAAGAAGAATAATATCTTATAAAATATATTAGCGGTAATCTCTTTTAAAAGCCTCTTTATATATATACTTACTAGCACTAAAAGCTTTATTTTTAACTTACTTATATTATATATTGCTTTTACGAAAAGCTTTACTTTATTTTAAGCTTATTTTTTCTTTAGTAATATAAGCTTTATATTATAAAATCTAAATAGCTATGCTTAAACTCTTTACTTTACTTTTAAAAAGCCTTATAAAACCTTATAGCGGGAACGCTTAAAGCACGCGCTATAAAGGCTTACTTAAAGAAATATAATAGATATTACTAATTAAACCCCGTTTAGGTTTTTAAGATATAATTATAAATACTTAAAAGCCTATTTAACTATAGTTTATAATATCTTTAACTATTAAAGATACTATAAAAATTATTAAATAAATTCTATTAATATTTTAAGGGATATTTAAGAATTTATATAAGATATTTTAACTATAGTTTAGCTTATTTTTAATTAAGGAAGTACCTTAAAAGATATAAGATAAACTTTACCGCAATTTTAAAAGAATATTTAAAGATATTTAAAGGATTTCCTTAATTATAGTTTATAGTATTTTTAATTAAGCTTATACTTAGTTTATTAAGTAATTTTATAAGGATATTTATAGTTTATTTATATATTAAAAATAAATAGTAAGATAGTATAGTTAAAAATCTTTAAAATTAACTTAAAGAACTAAGTATAAAATAGCTAGCTATACTTAAAAGAAAAGATAAGCTTTTTACTATTAATAAACCTTTATATATGTTTATATATAGTAATTAGTTAATTATACTAGCTTAATTAATAGTAATTAGTTTATTATATTAGCTTTAACTAATAGTAATTAGTCCGCGCTTTATCTTTATATCTTTATATTATAAAGTATAGTAAATAGTAGTAATTTTAACTTATTTAAATAGAAATCTTTTAAATATTTACTAAGCTAAAAGCGACTATATTATATAATTAATTACTTGTCTTATAAGAAGTTAAATATTAAATAATATTTTTTTTTAATAAGAAGCTTTTATTAGCTTTTAAGTTTAACTTTAATAATAAGTATTTTTTCTTAATACGCTTATTACTAACCTTTAAGATAAGTAAGCTATAAAAGTAAAAAAGGCTGCGGCTTACTAAGTATCCCGGTTTAATAATCTATTTTACCTTTTTTAAGGTATTATATTATAATAGCCTATAAAGTTAAATAAGATGTAAAATAAGTCTTACTTAGCTAAGTTAAGACTACCGCTTTTTAAAAGGTAATCTGCTTTTAAAATATTTATAAATAATAAACTATAAAGTAATAAAACCTATATAACTAAGTAAACTAAATTCAGTATTACTTAAACGGATTAATTATCTTTTAGTTAAAAGAATTAAAAATAAGCTAACTTTAAGTCTTTTTAGCTCCTTACCCTTTAAATACCCTTTAAATTAAGTCGGCGATAAAGCTACTTTTTCTTTAAGATAATAAGCTTAGCGGATACTTTTACTATATACTATTAATAAAGTTTAGTTTATAGGCCTTAACTAAAAATCTACCTTAAAAGATACTAAATAGTTTCTTAGTTTAAGATTACTATTTAGCCTTATCCGCTACAGCCGCGCTAATTAAAGCGTTTTTAGGACTTTTAATTAATTAAAATAAGCTTTTTATACTTAAGGCCTTATAGCGTACTAAATTCTAAGATATATATAAGATAAAAGATTAAGTATTTAGTAAGAGTATTAAAACTAAGACTTTAATAATAAGCGATAAAAATATAGTAAGCAATACCTTTAGTAAGCTAAACTTATTTATACTTAGTATATAAATATTAAGACTAAGTATAGCCTTAAGTTCTTTAATAAGAATAATAGTAATATTAAACGAATAATTCTTAAGTCTCTTTTAAGTACTAAGGAAAAAAACGCGCTTACTAAGCCTTAAGAAAAACCTTAACTATAAGCTAAGAATATAAGAAGATTTAACTTACTAAGGCCGTATTATATCTATTCCTCGATATAGTAGTAATAATAGTAGTAGTAATAGTAGTAGTAGTAGTAGTAATAGTAGTAGTAGTAGTAGTAGTAGTAGTAGTAGTAGCTATAGCACGAGCCTCTTTAAGGCTTTTTAATATAAGCCTCCTTAAGGCTTCCTTTAATTTTAGCCTCCTTAAGGCTTCCCTTAATTTTTAGCTACGTATAGACTAAAGGCTATTTTACCTTTTAGTATACGGACCTTTTATAAACCTCCTTTTTAATAAAGACTATTTATTATTTATTACTATTTATTAAACTACTTATTATTGCCCTGCTTATTTTAAATCACTCTTTATTATATATAGGCTATTAAATAGCTACTAAATTAATAAAATAAGAGCTTTACTACTTAATTACTTATTCTTACCTTTTATCTATAAGCTAATTCTCTTTATATAAATTGCTTTCTTATTCAATACCTTAAATAGGCCTTTTTTATATTTAAGAGTTATAAGCCTAGATCTTTTTTACTACGTATAAAAGATAAAATTAGTTATTATAGCACTTTTATTTTATTACGCCCCTACTAGTTAATTACGCTCTTAAAAAGTAAAAAAATGCTCTTCTTTTAGCAAATTACTTATAAAAGCACTTTTATTTACGCTGCCTTATTTACTATTTTCCCCTTTTATTAAAATAATAAAATTACAAGCCTTTTAAAGGGAACTGCCTTTAACGGTCTTTTTAACTAAGAGCGTTAGATTTTAACAATTGAAAAATATACTACTTCTTATATAATTTAAGATTAAATTAATCCTTTAACTACCTTAAAAAAGCCTTTTTTATAGCTTTCTAAAAAACCCTTAATCTTATAAGTAGATCCTTAAGCAAAGAAAATTACTACATTTTTTATTTATTATAAAATCTAAACTGCTATACTTAAACTCCTTACTTTACTCTTAAGGAGCCTTATAAAACCTTATAATAAAAACGCTTAAAGCACTTACTATAAAGGCTCGCTTAAAGAGATATTATAAATATTACTAATCGGACCCCGCTAAGGTTTTAAAAATATAACTATAAAGGCTTAAAAGCCTATTTAATTATAGTTTATAATATTTTTAACTATAAGAGATACTATAAAAACTATTAAGCGGATTTTACCGGTATTTTTAAAAGATATTTAAGGATTTCCGTAGGAAATCTTAAATATAGTTTAGCCCGTTTTTAACTATAAAAGCACTTTAAAAGATATAAGATAGACTTTACCGCGATTTTTAAGGGATATTTAAGAATATTTAAGAGATTTTCTTAACTATAGTTTATAATATTTTTAATTAAGCTTATACTTAGTTTATTAAGTAATTCTATAAAGACATTTATAGTTTATTTATATATTAACAATAAACGGTAAGATAGTATAGTTAAAGATCCTTAAAATTAGCTTAAAGAACTAAGTATAAAGTAGCTAGCTATTCTTTAAAGAAAAGATAAGCTTTTTACTATTTTTAAACTTTTATATATATTTATATATAGTATTAAGTTTATTATACCGGCCTAACTAGTAGTAATTAGTTTATAGTACCGGCCTTAATTAATAGTAATTAGTTTATAGTACCGGCTTTAATTAGCGGTAATTAGTTTACGCCTTATTTTCTTATCTTTATACTATAAAGCATAGTACTATCGATAATTTAAAAGCTTATAAGTTCTTTTACTTAAGGTATTAAACTAATTTATAAAGCTATAAAGACTAATAAAAGGCCTTTTTTACTTTATAGTAAAATATTATAAAAAGTATTAAAAAATATTATTTTATAATTATAAATATTTACGATGTTCTTACTAAGCTTTTCTAATTATAAAAATAGGTTTAGCCTTCTTTTTAAAATAAGGGAAAAGAAGTCTTTATAAATTTTAAAAGGATTTTATCTTTATTAAATCGAACTAGCTTAGCTACTTAAATTATAAATTAGTAAAAGGCCCTTATAGATATAAAAAAACGTAGCTTTTAAAAGTATAAAGCTTATACTTTATATAAAGCTTATACTTTATATAAAGCTTTTTAAAGGCTATTTTAAGCTTTAATAGCTCCTTTACTAATTATTAAATTAACTATATAAACGACAAAGTAAGATAGATTAATAATAAGTAGTTAAAGACCTTTTTAAACAGCTTTAAAATTTTCAAGATTTTTTAAAGGTAATAAGCTACGAAATTAAAAAAGAAATTAAAATCTACCTCCTTTTCTACCTTTTAAAGCTACCTTTTTAAAGACCTTTCTTATTTTTCTTTAGCTTTTTTATTACCCTTTTACCTTTTTAAAAAACGGTATTATTATATAAACTGTTTTTATTATAATAAAAAAATATAACTAAACAGCTTTAAATTTAATAAGAAAATCTAAAAAATAATTAACGAATTCCTTACTACTCTTTATAATAAAGTCTTAATTAAAAACGCCTTTTATAAAGCTAAGAAATATAAATTATTAAAGAATTTAAACGGCTACGCTTAAACTCCTTACTTTACTCTTAAAGAGCCTTATAAAACCTTATAATAAGAACGCTTAAAACACGTACTATAAAGGCGCGCTTAAAGAGATACGATAAATATTATTAATTAAACCCTATAAAGGTTTTTAAGATATAACTATAAAGGCTTAAGAGCTTATTTAATAATAGTTTATAATATTTTTAATTTTAAAAGATACTATAAAAACTATTAAGCGGATTCCGCCGGTATTTTTAAAGGATATTTAAGGAGAGTATTACTATTTACACTCACACATATCTCTATTTACACTCACGCCCC
>JAPEBW010001445.1:0-24111 GCA_027405785.1 Ophiocordyceps robertsii | reverse complement strand
TATATAAAAGTATATAAAAGGGAAACTTTTTAGTAGCCTTAAAAAAGTATAAAAGGAGGTTTTCGCTCCCTTTTCCCTTAACTCCTTTCCTTTCCTTCTTTCTTTTTCTTAAGCTAGTTTTAACCTAAGAAATCCATATAATAAGATACCCTTACTTTATTCGATTTAGTAGTTTATACTAAGTCTTCTTTATCCCTTTTAGTAAGTAAATTTAAATTAAACAAACTATATAAAGCTTCTTAGCGTATAAAAAACGCTAAGAGTTCTATAATAAATTGTTTAGCTTAAACTACTAAAAGCCCGGTAATAAAGTTTATTGCTATTATATAGTATAAAACCGGCAAGCTTTAGATTAAGATAAGCTACCTTAGCGTCTTACTTTAATCGGTTTAGTTATAGTAATAAGCGTTATAGCCGTCTACGACCTTATCTACGTATTTACTAAGCTATAGGATTAAGAAGCTAAGAAGCTTTTCGATAAATCCTACTATATATAAGTGCGGCCGGCATAAAAATATTTAGCGTAAGCGTCTTTAAAGATCTCCTTAGCGTAAGTCTTAAGGATATATAGTCTTTAGCGTTTATCGTTCTTTATAAAGTATAGCAACCCCTATAACCGGAAGAATAAAAGTCTAAGGACCCTATCCTTATCGCTAAGCTATACTATGATTTTTGCTTACCGTATATCCTCCGTATATCTATTAATTATTTTTTAGTAAAGCGGCATTTTAATTAATACTTCCGTATAAAAGAATACGCAGTCCGCTATCTTATCTTCTTAAATATGTTTTAATTCCCCTTCTTAGTTTAAGGATACCGGCCTATTGTCTTAGTATAGTAAATATAAAAGCGCGTTTAGTATAACGTTTTTAACGCTTAGGATATAGTATACCTTAAGCGGGAATTAGCTTAAGTATTAAGATATAAGGACTAGCTTATTATTAGATTTTATATTAATAAAGAATAAGGATTTCTAATATATAATTTTATAAGTGCTTGCGTAGTTAGTAAAGACAACTACTTATAGCGTTCTTATAGATAGAATTATAGTATATAACTTATATACTGCTTATACTAAACCGGCTACTTTAAGTTTTATAAGCTAGTATCGGGGTTCTCCGCTTTAAAAGGCGGGGCTTAAGTAAATAATAAGCTAGACCTTAGTCCGGGCTAGTAGCGTCTTTTTATGCTATTTTATGCCTTTTTTTAAGTAAAAAGCTATAGCTACTACTTTATATTCTCGGGATATATCGATTTAAATAAATAGTTATTAAGCGGGGTTAAAGTAGTAAATCGTTTAAAGCTTAGTAAGTTTCTTAGTTAAAATCGCGAAGGCCTTTTCTTTTTCCGAAGTAAGCTAAAAAGCGGCTTTTGCGGTATATCGAGCCCGTCCTTAGCCCCTTTAAGGGACTCCTTCTTCCTATCTTACTTAAAGTAGCTCTATCTTTTGTTTTTATAAGACGTTGACTTCCTTAACGAAATATAGGACTATATAGCGTAGCTACTTAGTAAGGCCAATCTATTTCTTAAGCTATTAAAGGTTCTTTAAGAACGCAATATCCTTTAAGGCTTATACGCGTTTATCTATATTTATTAAGCTAATAGCGTTTACCTTAAATTTAAGGAGCTATATAGATAAGTACGCTAAGAAAGACTTTAATCCGGATAAAGTAATATTATAGTTATAAAAGGCGCGGAATATAGCCTTTAAATATTAAAGTTATTTTTCGGCCGTATTAAAGTAAATAATAATATTATCGATATAGGCCGCTATATATTATTAGTATTTATAAAGGACGTTATCAATAAACTTTTAAACGTATACTAAGGAGTTCTTAAAGCTTATAAGTATTACTAGTAATCTTTTTAGCCCGCGATAGCTTATAACTATAAACCTTTCTTAGTAGTCTTAGTAACCTAAGAACTAGTAAAAAAACGATCGTGCGTTTACCGTATTAATAAACTTTTTTTCTTAAAGGCGTTTAATTATATCGCTTTAAAGGGGTATTAAGTAAGCGTTTAAGGTAGTAATAGCATTAATCCCTTATAAGTCTACGATTACTTATCCTTTTTCCTTTCCGTTTACCGTTTTTTATATTATAAATATTAGCGCCGCAAACGGGGTTAGCCCGTAAACTTATTTTAATCGGCTTTATATAGTTAGCTAGCTAAATATTATATTTACTACCTTCTTATCTTTATCGCTTAATAAGTATAATCTTAATATAACTTATTAGTATTACTATCCTTTTATTTAAGGAATACGTCTATATTTAGATTTATTTATATATACTACTCCCTCGTCCTTTTAAAGGCGAGGAAACGATTAAAGGATATCTTAAACTTTTAATATATATTTTAAGTCTTTAGCGTAGATCTAAACGCTTTTATTAGTAGTAAGTTTAAGTAGGTCTTTAGTTTAGCCGATATTAAGTTTATAGTTTATAATAAGATCCTTTTATAGGAAGTCCTTAGCGGGGTTTATTTTATCCGGATTTTCTATAAAGGCTTCCGCTAAAGGAGTAGTAGCGTCGACCTCCTTATATAGCTAGAACTACTTATTAAAGTCTATAATTATCCTTACTTTTTAGCTTTAGCGGAGTATTAGTAGTTCTTTAAAATAGTTTATCGCTATAAAGCTCTTATAATCCTATATTATTATCTAGGCGAGCTTAAAGCTATTAAGGAAAAATATTATATTACGCTTTAATAGCGGCGCCTAGACCTATATAAGTAAAGCGTAGCTAAAACTAGCTAAAATCGTTATAGTAACTAAGTAAATTACTTATCTATATATTATTAGTTTTAGCCGGACTATCTTAACTTTAGCTTTAATCCTTTTATAAGCCTTAATCTATAAAACTAATATAAAGTTAATAAGGTCTTTTTAGTAAAAAACTAAAAAGTCTTAGCTAAGTAATATATTAACCGCTAAGCGCTTTACTATTTAAGCGCCGATCCTTACTTTTATAACTATAAGGCTGCTATTTAGCCTTCTTAGTATATACGCGGTAAATTCCGCTTATTTAATAGTAGCTGTCCTTCTTACTCCTTAAATAAGAATTCGTTAAGAGGAGTTTATAGTTATATCTTAAAAGGTCTTTATTAAGTTAGCTTAAATAAAACTTCGGTCTACCTTAATGTTTATTTAGGCTTTAATACTTATCCTAGGCCCTTTTTTTTATAAACTAATAAGCGTGTATAAGTAAATTATAATAGCTTATTAAGGTTTAATAGCTAAACGTTAAAGGAAGCCTTAACTATTTAAACGCTTTATAGCTTTTAAATAACTACTTACTATACTAAGCTATATCTTTATATAGCAACGTCTTAGTTAAGGTTAAGGGGGTATTTATCTTTAATATATTAGTAAAGCTTATTCTTTAAGGGGAATACTTCGCTATAAAATCCGCACGCTTTATCGGCCTCTTATATTAAGTCTACTATAGTATAGATTACGGTTTCCTTTAAGCTTTCGTTAGTATCTAACTAAGCTCCTTTTATATTATACTCTTTATCTTTTAAATAGTCGTTAGTCCTTACTATAGTTCTTTCCTTAGTTATAAGGTATACTTATTTTAGCTTTAGTATTAATAAGTATATAGTCTTAAAGGTCCTTTCTCTCTTAAGCTATTTTTATAAGTTAGACCTATTTCTTTTACGCTAATAAGTGCTTCTACGATCCTTAAGTATATTTAACTTATAGCTAAGGAAGAATTCCCTTATATTTATTAATCTATTTATTAATATCCTTATTCTTTACTAAACGTTATAAGGATCCTTATAAGTAAACGTCTAGCTTTTAGTAAATTACTATAGTTAAGTAGTTTAGCTAATAAAGCGCGGCCTTAGCTTTATATCGTAAGCGCGATATTTAAGACTTAAAGGTAGATCTTATTACTATATCTTTAATAGTAAAGTGCTCTTTATTAAGTGCTTATATTGCTATATTTAAGCGGATTTTAAACCGCTTTAATAAGGCGGATATTTATCGGCTAAGTCCGATACTAAGCTTATTAAGTTCTTCTTATTATAGTTTGAAAAGGTCCTTAAAATACTATTCCGCCGCACTTCCTTAAAAAAAGGAGGGCAATTAAATAGCTAATTCGTCTATATAAGCCTCGCCTTTATTAGTATTTTAGCGGATAAAGTTAATAAAATAGTCTACTCCTTAAAATATACTAGCCTTATCGTCTTCTTAAACTTTATTAAAAGATACTTTTAAAGGTCTTAATAGGTTAAATCTCCTTATATCCTTAGCTTATAGTTAAGGTTTTTCCCGGGGCTTAATAAGCGCGTCTTTTTTTCTTAGTGCTTAAAGGAGACTAAGGAATTATTCGTTTAATATTACTACTATTCCTACTAAAAGGCTTAAGGCTATACTTAGTCTTAATATTTATACGCTTAGTATAGATAGGTTTAGCCCGCTAAGGGTATTGCTTACTACGTCCTTATTGCTTATTATTAAAGTCTTAGTTTTAATACTCTCGCTAAGCGCTTAACCTTTTATTTTATATGCGTCCCGGAATTTAATGCGCTATAAGGCCCTTAGTATAAAAGGCTTGATTTTATTAATTAAAAGTCTTAAAAATGCTTTAGTTAGCGCGGCTATAGCGGATAAGGCTAAATAGCAATATTAAACTAAGAAACTACTAAGTATCCTTTAAGGCGGATTTCCGGTTAAGGCCTTTAAGCTAAACTTTATTAGTAGTACGTAGGAGAAATATCCGCTAAGCTTATTATCTTAAGGAAAGAGTAACTTTATTATAAGCTTAATCCGGAGGGTATTTAGCGGGCGGGGAGCTAAATAGTTTTAAGGTTAGCTTATCCTTACTTCTTTTATTTAAAGGATAATTAATCTATTTAAGTAATACTAAATTTAGTTTACTTAATTATATAGATTTTATCATTTTATAATCTATCTTTTATTAGTATTTTAAAAGCGGATTACCTTTTAAAGGGTAGTAGTCTTAGCTTAGCTAAGCGGGATTTTTTTTACGTCTTATTTAGCTTTATAAGCTATTGCGGTATAGTACCTTAAAAAAGGGTAAGGGAGATTATAAACTAGTATACTTAGTAAGCTATAGCCTTTTCCGCTTTTATAGCTTACTTATCTTAAAGTTTTATTATAAGCGCGTTAAGAAAGAGGTGCTTATTATTAAAGTTAGACTTAAAGGCTAATAAGAGCTTCTTACTAAAGAAAATGTTGTTTAGTATTTAACTTCTTATAAGATAAGTACTTAATCGTGCGATATAGTCGCTTTTAGCTTAGCGGATATTTAAGGGATTTCCGTTTAAATAAGTAAGAATTACTACTATTTACTACGCTTTATAGTATAAGGATAAGGGGATAAGGCGCGGACTAATTACCGCTAGTTAAGGCCGGTACTATAGACTAATTACCGCTAGTTAAGGCTAGTATTATAGACTAATTACCGCTAGTTAGGCCGGTATAATAAACTAATTACCGTATATAAATATATATAGGGGTTTAAAAATAATAAAAAGCTTATTTATTCTTAAAAGCATAGCTAGCTACTTTATACTTAGTTCTTTAAGCTAATTTTAAAGATCTTTAACTATATTATCTATAGTATATAGATAAACTATAAATATCCTTATAAAATCGCTTAATAAACTAAGTATAAGCCCGGTTAAAAATACTATAGACTATAATTAAGGAAATCCCTTAAATATCCTTTAATATCCCTTAAAAATCGCGGTAAGGTTTATCTTATATTTTTTAAGGTGCTTTTATAATTAAAAATAGGTCGAACTATAGTTAGGATATCCCGCGGAAATCCCTAGAAATCCCTTAAAAATACTAGCGGAATCCGCTTACTAGTTTTTATAGTATCTTTTATAGTTAAAGATATCGTAAACTATAGTTAAGTAGGCTCTTAACCCTTTATAGTATTATCTTAAAGACCTTAGCGGGGTCCGACTAGTAATATTTATTATATCTCCTTAGGCAAGCCTTTATAGTATATGCTTTAAGCGTTCTTATCGCGGGGTTCCGTAAGGCTTCCTTAAGAGTAAAGTAAGGAGTCTAGGCGTAGCCGTTTAGATTCCGTAATAATATTTTAATTTAAACTCTTTAATATAACCCTTTTATAGGTTTTTATCGATATATTCTTTTAATAACTTTAAATATTTCTTATTAAAGTTATATATCTTATAGAATCTAAGCTTAAAGCCTTCTTTTAACTTAATTTCGTAATTTTAACTACCTTATAGTAATAGCCTATCTTTAGGTAGCGGCGTAAATATATAAAAATATCTTTTTAGCATATTTCTAAGTATTTTTAAATAACGATCCTCGGGGTATTTTAAGTTAATAGTACCTTTTAAACGTCTTATATACTACATTTGCTTTTCGGGGTGTTTTAAATTAATAGTACCTTCTAAATACTATAAGCTATTCTTATATATCTTATTCTTAATCTTTCTTTTATTCCGTTTTTTCTAAATCTTATCTTTTTACTTAAGGTATTGCTACTTAATATCCTTTAAGGTATTCGTTAGATTTTCTTTTAATAAATTATAAGTAGCTTTATAACTATCTTTAAGGCTTTTAGTATCTTTATTAAGGTTCGGCGTTGTTTTTACTTACTTTATTCTAGTTATAGTTATATTATCTTTAGTCGTACTAGTCGTTTTATATTTCTTTTTTATAATATCTATTAGTATAATATTTATATTTATATAAGAAGCTTTATTATCCTTATTATTACTATTCTTTATATAGTTATCGTTAGGTATTGCCGTATTTAAATTATTTAAGGGTTTCGTTTTAAGGTCGTCTTTTATTAAACTATAAAGAGGAATATTTAAGGTGTCGTCTTTAAACCTTAAAAGGCCTTTATCTTAATCTATTATAAGATAATATTTCTATAAAAAGGGTAGTCTTAATATAATATTATAGCTAATAGCTAGGACGTTAAAGGAATCTTTAAAGTTATAAATCCCGATTATATACTTAAGAGGATTAGTCTTTAATATAATCTTGCCGTTATTATACTTAAAGGGTAATCCTTTTACTAAAAGAAGTATATAAGGCTTTTCTTTTCTTTTATAATGTACTTTTAAACGATTTACCGTTATAAGGGAAATATAGCTACTTATCGCACCGTAATTTACTAATACGTTAAGGCGATGTCCTTTTAATTTTAATAAAAGGGTTATTTTTATACTTCGAGAATTATTATTTAATATAAGTAAGTTCTTTTTACTAGGAAATAGCCTTATTATTCCTAGGCTTATTAGTTTTTTACCTTATCGACTAACCTCTTAGTAGATCTTAATTGTTTCTGCGGAACTAGTTTATTTAAGTTACTAAGCTTCTTAATAGCTTTAAAAACTAGATCTTTACTAGCTTTATAGTTTTTAATTGCTTTATTAATAATATTAATACCTTTATTACGATCGATTTCTTTTTATTGCTTTTAGTTATTAATTTCTTCTTACTTAGCTTCTAGCTAATATTTAAGCATTTTTTTTAAGAATCTCTTTACTTTAAAAAGCATATTTAAATTATAATTCTTATTACGAACATTATAATTTATTTCGCAATACTTACTATATTATCTAGATATATCTTTAATAGCTAAGTTAAGGAATTCTATATCTTCTTTAAGCTAATTAACTAGCTCGTTATTCTTTTTCTTAAGATCGTCTTTATCTTTAATTAAATTAGTAATATACGTAAAAAGAGATACGTAATCTTCTTTTAGCTTAATTATCTTATTTATTAAAGCTAAGTTACTATCTTAAAGGTCTTTAATAGTCGTTTCGTTATACTACTTAAAGATTAAAAGTTATTTAATTTTAATCCGGTTGTTAGTGTTTTCTTATATAAGTTCCTTTTTATTAGACTTAGATGCCCTTAAAGCGAGCCTGCTAAAGCCCGCTAAGAAAGCTATTTAATGCTTTAACTATGCGAAAGAAGGCTATATTATAAGAGATTATATTAAGAAAAGGAATTCCTTTAAGGGAAGGAATGTACCTATTTATAAGAATAATGCCCTCTTAGCTTATAATCCGCAATATACTTTACTACTACCTTTAATTAAGGATACCGAAGAAATTAACGCTAAGCTTCTTATACCGACCTTTAGTCCGTTTAAGATTAGATCGCTTATAAAGGGTCTTTATAAAGAAGAACTTATTAAAAAGATTAAGATAAAAGCCGAAAGCCTAGAAGACTACTAGAGGAATGCTTTTAAGACTAAGGATAATTATAATTACGGAACTTCCTTATAGACTATTTATAAAGATAACGAAAACGCTCCTTATTTTAATATAAACGTTATACCTTTAAATACGGAAGATAATAGCAGCTATAATCTTAAAGACCTCGAATTCGACGAAATAAACGAAGAGCCCTCTTTTAAAAAAAATTGCAACGGGCCTTACGCTCCTTTTATAAAATATCTTAATATAGTTATTACTATTAAGGATAGGGCGTATAAGTAGTTATCCTAAACTAAATACTACGAAGACGACTGCCTTATATATCTCTTAGATACGTTAAGAAGCGGATAGTTTCTTAAACTAAGGAAGACTTTTAATAAACCCGCTATAACGACTAAGGAACTTACTACTAATACTAAGGTTTTTATAGAAAACCTTAAGGAGGATATTAAAGCTAAAGCTAGTTTTATATTGCGGAACCTTTAGCGTTTCTTCTATACTAAGTAGTAAGGCGTAATTTATTTAATTTTAATTTACTAGCCGGAAAGAGAGAAGAAGACTTAGTATTAACTACTAAACTAAATAAGGTAAGGGTATCTTATTATGCGGATTTCTCGTATTAAAACTAGCTAAAGAAAAAGAAAGAAAGAAAGGAAAGGAGTTAAGGGAAGGAAGAAGAAGGACCTCCTTTTATACCTTTTTAAAGCTATTAAAAAGCTTTCCTTTTATATGCTTTTATATGCTTTTATATGCTAATCTATAACTTATACTTTATATAACTTATAAAGTTACTAAACTACTTCTTAAGCTAATAAAAATAGCTTATACTATCTCTATTACTTGTTATAAGTAATACATGCTTTATTACTTATAACTAGCTTATAAGACTAACTATCCTTATTTTTAAACCTTTTATAAGATTCTATTCTCTTTTAAAGAGAGGCCTCTTACCTTAGCTTTATATAAAGTATTAGTTAACTATATAAGTTATTAGTTAATCTATTTAATACTAATCTTATTACTAGCTAAAGCTAGCCTAAGCTAAATATAGGCGTATTTAACCTATACCGCTTATAACTAATACTAGCCGTCTTTAACCGTTAAGCTATATCGTCTCTCCTTATAACTACTAGTATTTACTTTAATAGTTATAACTTATAATTAGTAGTATTTACTTTACTAGTTACTCTTTTATATTAAGCGGTATTTACTTTACTAAATGTTAGTACTTTTAGTCCTTAAGATTACTAACAAAATAAGGTTTTTATTATATAGCTTATAGTAGAATTTAACTTTTTCTTAAGTATCTTTACTTATTATAAGTATATAAGCGGCCCTTACTAGCTTAGTATATTGTAAATAAGGGGGGATATATAGCTATAAAAAGAGGAGCTCGGATTCTTTAATTTATACTAAAAAACGCTACTAATCGGGGTGTAGTTACCTTTTTATCTAAAGGGCATGTTTATATTAAATTCTTTAAGACGTTATAGATTAAGGCCTTAAAGTAAATACTAGTAGTTATAAAGAGAGACAATATAGCTTAACGGTTAAAGATAGCTAGTATTAGCTATAAGCGGTATAAGTTAAATACGCTTATATTCGGCTTAGGTTAGCTTTAGCTAGTAATAGGATTAGTATTAGATATATCGATTAATGCTTTATATATTTAACTAATGCTTTATATAAAGCTAAAGTAAGAGGCCTCTTTTTAAAAGAGGATAGAATCTCGTAAAAGGTTTTAAGATAAAGATATTTAGTCTTATAAGCTAGTTATAAGTAATAAAGCATATATTACTTATAACTAATAATAAAGATAGTATAAGCTATTTTTATTAGCTTAAAAAGTAGTTTAGTAACCCTAAAAGTTATATAAGGTATAAGTTATAGATTAGTATATAAAAGTATATAAAAGTATATAAAAAGAAAGCCTTTTAGTAGCCTTAAAAAGGTATAAAAGGAGGTCTTTCCTCCTCTTTCCCTTAACTCCTTTCTATTCTTTCTTTCTTTTTCTTTAGCTAGTTTTAACCTAAGAAATCCGTATAATAAGATACCCTTACCTTATTTAGTTTAGTAAATAGCATTAAGTCTTCTTTTCCCTTTCCGGCTAGTAAATTTAAATTAAATAAATTACGCCTTACTACTTATCGTATAAGAAACAATAAAAGTTCCGTAATATAAAACTAGCTTATAAGAATCTTTGTAAACTTTATAGCTTTAATAAAGAATACTTAGTATTTATATACTTAATAAGTTCTTTAAGCTATTAAGTAAGAGAAAGGTATTTATTATAATTACGTTTATTTAATTATAATAAATAAAAGAAGAATATCTACTTTTACGATACTATAGCTTACTAGTTATCCGTAAGCTAGTTTAAAGTATTTAAAGCTTTTTTATCCCCTTATAAGCTTTATAAATAGTTGTTTTATTTTTAAAATTAAAGCACCTAAACTTTATACTAAAGAATTAGCTAAGCTATAAGAGTTTATTACCTCTTTTAAAGCTTATTTTTAGTTTTATCTTACTATAATAAATTAAGAAGTAGTAAAGGTTATATTTATATTTAGTTGCCTATAAGGCTTAGTAGCAATATAGTTCGAACTAAATTTTAAGGACTATATAGATAATAGTCTTAAAGATAGGAATTCCGAAACGAAAAACATTTTTAAGAATTTTAATAACTTTAAAGAAGCTTTATAAAAAACGTTCGGAATTATAAATAAGCAACGATTAAAAAAGCATAAATTAAAAAGCCTTAAGTAAGTTACGTCTTTATTAGCTTACGTAGCTCGATTTTAATAAATAACTTTTAAGCTAAAATAAGAAAATAACGCTCTTATAGCGACTTTCTATAAAGGTCTAAAAGAAGAAGTTAAAGATAAAATCTACTGCCTAAATAGGCTAAAGACGCTATTAGACTATATTAGTCTAGCGGTCCGGATAGATAATAGGTAGTATAAACGCCGGCAGCAAAAGAAATACTATTTAACTCTTAGCGGGGTTATAAAGAAAAACACTAAAAAGCAATAGCGCGACTTTAGTTACGATATAATAGACTTAAATACTTTAAAAGCGAGCCCGCTAAAGCCCGCTAAGAAAGCTATTCGATGCTTTAACTATACGAAAGAAGGCTATATTATAAGAGATTATATTAAGAAAAGGAATTTCTTTAAGGGAAGGAATATACTTATTTGTAAGAATAATGCCTTTTTAGCTTATAATCCGTAATATACTTTATTACTACCTTTAATTAAGGATACCGAAGAAATCGACGCTAAGGTTATAATACTAACCTTTAGTCCGTTTAAAAATAGTTTGCCTATAAAGGGTATAAAGAAGAACTTAATAAAGAGATAAAGATAAAAGCTAAAAGCTTAAATAACTAATAAAAGAATGCTTTTAAGATTAAGGATAATTATAAGCCGAAAACTTTCTTATAGACTATTTACGAAGATAATAAAAACGCTCCTTATTTTAATATAAACGTTATACCTTTAAATACGGAAAAAGGCTATAATCCGGAAACTCTTAAAATAAACGAAGAGCCTTCTTTTAAGAAAGAAGATAGTAACGGGCCTTACGCGCCTTTTATAAAATATCTTAATATAGTTATTACTATTAAGAATAGGGTGTATAAGTAGCTATTTTAAACTAAATACTATAAAGACGATTGCTTTATATACCTCTTAAATAAGTAAGGAAGCGGATAGTTTCTTAAATTAAGGAAGACTTTTAATAAACCCGCTATAACGATTAAGGAACTTACTACTAATACTAAGGTTTTTATAGAAAACCTTAAGGAGGATATTAAAGCTAATAAAAAGGACTTTATATAAGAGAACACTAATAACCGGATTAAAATAAAATAACTTTTACTCTTTAAGCAATATAATAAGACGACTATTAAAAAGCTTTAAGACAGTAACTTAGTATTAATAAGTAAAATCGTTAAGCTAAAGGAAGATTACGTATCTCTTTTTACGTATCTTACTAATTTAATTAAAGATAAAAACAATCTTAAGAAAAAGAATAATAAGCTAGCTAATAAGCTTAAAGAAGAAATAGAATTCCTTAATCTAGCTATAAAAAATACGTTAAGACGATATAGCGAGTATTTTAAGACTAATTATAATCTTCGTATTAAGAATTATAATTTAAATATACTTTTAAAATTCAAGAGATTCTTAAAAGATATAGTTAAAAACGAGCTTAAAACGTAGTAAAACGAGCATAATAACCTTAAACAATATAATAAGATAATTTGTACTAAAGGAGTTTTTATTAATAATACTATAATAGAAGATTATGCTACTATTAAAGATTTAGTTTCTAAAGCTATTAAAAAGCGTAGTAACTTAAATAGACTAATTTTATAGAAGGAATTAAGATTTACTAAGAAGTTAGTAAACGAGGCAAAAAACTAATTAGCCTAGCAATAATAAGGCTATTTCTTAGAAAAAAGAACTTACTTATATTAAATAATAATTCTTAAAGTATAGAAATAACCCTTTTATTAAAATTAAGAGGATATCGCCTTAACTTATTAATAGACTACGGTGCGATAAGTAGCTATATTTCCCTAATAATAGTAAATCGTTTAAAACTATATTATAAAAGAAAAGATAAGCCTTATATACTTCTTTTAGTAAAAGGATTACCCTTTAAGTATAATAACGGTAAGATTATGCTAAAAACTAATCCTCTTAAGTATACGATTAAGATTTATAACTTTAAAGATTCTTTTAACGTCTTAGCTATTAGCTATAATAATATATTAAGACTACCCTTTTTATAGAAATATAATCTTATAATAAATCAAGATAAAGGCCTTTTAAGGTTTAAAGACGATAACTCTAATATCCTTCTTTATAGTTTAATAAAAAACGACCCCGGAACGAAACCCTCGAATAATTTAAATACGGCAATACTTAATAATAACTATATAAGAAATAGTAATAATAAGGATAATAAAGCTTCCTATATAAATATAAATATCGTATTAATAGATATCGTAACGAAAAATAATAAGATAACTAATACGACTAAAGATAATATAACTAAGACTAGTATAATATAAGCGAAAACAACGCCGAACCTTAATAAAAGAACTAAAAGCTTAAAAGATAATTATAAAGCTACTTATAATCTATTAAAAGAAAATTTATCGAATACCTTAAAGGATATTAAGTAGTAATACCTTAAGTAAAAAAATAAAATTAAGAAACGGAATAAGAGAAAGATTAAGAATAAGATATATAAAAATAGCTCGTAGTATTTAGAAGGTACTATTAGTTTAAAACACCTTAAAAAGCGAATATAGTATATAAGACGTTTAGAAGGTATTATTAACTTAAAACACCTTAAGGATCGTAATCTAAAAATACTTAAAAATATGCTAAAGAGATATTTCAATATATTTACGCCGCTACTTAAAGATAAGCTACTACTACGAAGTAGTTAAGATTACGAAATTAAGTTAAAAGAAGGCTCTAAGCTTAGATTTCTTAAGATATATAACTTAAATAAAAGCATTTAAAGTTATTAAAAGAATATATCGATAAAAACCTACGAAAAGGTTATATTAAAGAGTTTAAATTAAAATATAGAGCTCCTATACTATTTGCTTTTAAGAATAGTAAAGATAAAGAAAAACCTCGACTTTATATCGATTTTAAAGAGATAAATAACAATACGATAAAGGACCGGACTCCGTTACCTCTTATAAGCGAAATAAGAGATAGATTAGCTAATAAGCAGAAGTATACTAAGGTTAACTTTAAGTCTACTTATAGTTTAATACGTATTAAAAAAGGAGAGGAATTTAAAATAGCCTTCGGAACGAGATAAAGACTTTATAAATTTTTAGTTATGCTTTTAAGATTAACTAATATACCGGCAACATTTTAAAAGAAAATTAATAGTATATTAAATCCTTATTTAGACCGATTCTATATAGCCTATTTAGATAACATTATTATATACTTTAATACGCTTAAGCAATACTATAAAGACGTCGATATAGTGCTAAAAGCGTTAAGGAAAGCTAGCTTATATATTTTACCGGAGAAATATATCTTTTATATATAAGAAGTAGAATTTTTAAGGCATATAACTACTCCTTTTTATATAAGGATAGACTTATAGGAGATTTTTATAATTAAAGATTAGCTAATTCCTACGAATATTAAAGAAATCTAAAGCTTTATAAGATATATAAATTATTATAAGAAGTTTATATCGGACTTTTTTAAGATAATTATACTAATCTTATTAGTATTAAAGAAAGCTAAAACAGACCCTTTTAAGTAAAACTTAGAAGTAGACGAAGCTTTTAGAAAAATTAAAAGATTACTTATTAAGGAACCTATATTAAATACCTATAATATAAAGAAGCCGTTAAAATTAAAAATAGATGCTTTTAATTTTACATTAAGCGCGTAGCTAAGCTAGCGCGATAAGAATAAGATTCTTAAACTTATAGCGTTTTATTCGAAGAAGCTAGTTAGTATAGAGATTTATTATCCTATATATAATAAAGAATTCCTAGCTATTATACACGCTTTTAAAGAATTTCGGCATTATATTTTAAGAAATAAATATAAACTTAAGGTTTATACGGATTATAAGAATATTAGTTATTTTGCTACGAGTTAGTAGATTAATGCTAGGTAAATAAGATAGGCTAAATTTCTTTCGGAATTTAATTATAAGATTATTTATAAAAAAGGTTCTAAGAATAACTAAGTTAATATAATTAGCAAACAACCGGACCTTAATAATAAAAGAGAGCCTTATAAAGAGACCTTATTCTTTCTAAAAAATAATAATAATTTACAAGGAAGTAAAATATACTCTCCCGCAGCCTATAGGCTAAATATAGAATAAATAACATATAATATAAAGACGCTAAAAGATATATTACATCCGCTATACTATTTTGCATACTATATATATTTTCTTATATTATTCTACGTATATATAAGCAAGATATAAGCAGATTAAGAAGAGGTGTACGTAGAGACTATATGTATAATCCGTGCTAAGTCGCTACGCTACCTTGTATTTCTTGCGGAATAAATCCCTAGGCTTATAAATATAATATTAACTTAACAATAGCTATTAGCCTACTATATATAACTGCGCTAAATAGGGGGCTCTTTTCTAAATTACTTAAGTTACTTATAGCTTAGAAATTGTCTATATAAAAAGGCCTTAGTCCCCCCTTTACCTTAAATAGATTATTAACCTTATATATATATATCTAACTTATTTCTTTACCTTTTCGCACACTCTTTATATCTTTATAATCCTCTTACTTATAGCTATAAGCTTGCTCTCTTCTATACTAATTTGCTCCTTAACTTAGTTTAAAGTTAAAGACGTTATATATACTATTTAACGTATAAGGAGATCTTACTACTTTAAAATTACTTAAGAATTCTTATAAGAACTTAAATTAGAAAAGATATAAGAATCTTAAGTAAGAGGGAAAAATAGCGTTTTATAAGAATAAGCTATTCCTTACCTTAAAGACTAAGAAAATAGGTATAACGGATTTTTATTTATACCCTTTATACGGATATTATAGTATTACGAAAACGTATAATAGGATTAAAAACTATTATACTACCTATAACCTCTAAAAGAAAATCTAAGGAGTTATAAAGTTATGCGAAGTATATAATAAAAGCAAGGCTATATAATATAAGCCTTATAATAACTTAGTTCCTTTAAAAGTTCTTTAAAGACTTTAAGACTTTATAGCCTTAAACTTTATTACGAAACTATTAAAGTCTATAAATCTTATAACTAGTATAAAATATAATGTTATTTTAGTTATAATTAATCGTCTTACGAAGTATAGCTATTTTTTTTTAACGTATAAAGCTATAAACGTAAAGAAGTTATCTTATACTTTTATAAGATATATTATAGCTAATCGAGGACTTCTAAGTTCGATTATTTTAGATAAAGATTAGAAATTATTTCGAATTTTTAGTAAGGTTTAACGCAAGCCTTAAGTATAAAGCATAAATTATCTACTACGTTTTACCTTATTATAAATAGAATTATAAAACGATTAAATTAAACGCTTAAGCAATACCTTAAAAGCTATATAAATTATTAGTAAGATAATTAGCTTTTTAAATTGCTTATAGCATAGTTAGCGTATAATACCTCTTATTTTCAGCCTATTAAGAATACTTTAGTATTCGCGATTTATAGCTTGACCTTTAAAGCTTATAAGTCTTCTTTACTTAAAAAAGTTATAGCCGAAAAAGCTATATTAAACTTTAAGTAGTTAATAAGCTTATACGGATTTATAAAATTAAAATTTAAATATATTGCTAATAAGATATTATATTATTATAATAAGAAATAGTTTTTAAAACCTTCTTTATCTAAAGACGATAAAGTATATCTTTTCACGAGGAATCTTAAGACTAATAAACCTAATAAGTCTTTAGATTATAAGAAGATAGGACTTTTTAAAGTTATAAAGAAAATAAGAAAGGTTAATTATAAGTTAGAACTTTCTACTAGTTTACTTCTATACCTTATTTTTAATATATTTTTACTAAAACCGACTTTATAAGAAGCTAAGGTAGCTAAAGAGTTAAACTTAAAAAGAGTTAAAGAGAGTAAATATATAGTAAAAGCTATACTTGCTAATAATATAGAAAATTAAAAACACTTTTATTTAGTAAAGTAAAAAGACTCTCTTCGTTCGGATAATACTTAAGAACTTATAAAGCACTTAAGAAATACTTTAAGAAAAGTTAAGAATTTTAATTAATAAAACCCTTAAGAGGAAGTATTAACTTCTTTAAGCTAGGATTTCCTTACTATCTTAGATAGTAAAAGTAAAAGGAAATCTATATAAGATCTTTCTTTAAAAAAGATTTAATTTATAAAGATAAAAGATTAGAATTTTCATTAAAGAATTCTTAAGGTTACTCTCTTTAAAGAAGGATTTCTTTAAATATTTTAGTTAGTATCTTAAGGTTATAGAATAACCTATAAAAATAAAATGTGTATCTTTTTAGGTTTAAAAAGAATTTAAAGAGGGGAATATATAATAGAAACCTTATTTTATTAATAATCCTAAGTACTAAAAGTACTAATATTTAATAAAGTAAATACCGCTAAATATAAAAAAGTAACTAATAAAGTAAATACCGCTAGTTATAAGTTATAACTATTAAAATAAATACTAGTAGTTATAAGGAGAGACAATATAGCTTAATAGTTAAAGACGGCTAGTATTAGCTATAAGCGGTATAGGTTAAATATATATATATTTAGCTTAGGTTAGCTTTAGCTAGTAATAAGATTAGTATTAAATAAATCGACTAATACCTTATATAAAGCTAAGGTAAAAGACCTCCCTTTAAAAAAGGGAAAAATCTTATAAAAGGTTATAAGATAAAAATATTTAGTTTTATAAGTTAGTTATAAGTAATAAATCGTATATTACTTATAATTAATAATAAAGATAGCGTAAGCTATTTTTATTAGCTTAAAAAGTAGTTTAGTAACCTTATAAGTTATATAAGGTATAAGTTATAGATTAGTATATAAAAGCATATAAAAGCATATAAAAGGAAAGCCTTTTTATAGCCTTAAAAAGGTATAAAAAGAGGTCCTTTCTCTTTCTTCCCTTAACTCCTTTCCTTTCTTTCTTTCTTCTTTTTTAGCTAGTTTTAACCTAAGAAATCCGTATAATAAGATACCTTAACTTTATTTAGTTTAGTAAATAGCACTAAGTCTTCTTCTCCCTTTCTAGCTAGTAAATTTAAATTAAATAAATTACGCCTTACTACTTATTATATAAAAAACGATAAAGGTTCTGTAATAAGCCTGCTTTTATATAGCGGGTCCTTGTTTATATATACAAACCTAGCCCTCCTTATATAATAAGGCTTAAGCTATAGCTTAAGTCCTTATAACTTTATAAGTTAAAGACTTTAATATAATACCTCCGCTCTTTATACTATATAAAGGGGCTTAAAGCTATTAGCTATTATAAAGGGCTATTAGCTATTATAAAAGGCTGCTTAGTCCGCGGCCTTATAAGTATAAGACCCGTATTATAGTAAGTAAAGCTATATAATAGCGGGTTTAATAGCCTTCCCCGCCGCCGCCGCCCGCCCTTAATTAGCCGGCTTCTTATTAAAAGGCCCGTCTGCTTATTAAGCGGCCTTTATATCCGCCCTTAATAGCTTAGCGGCGTATTAAGCGGCCTAACTATCATCGCGGTATTCCGCGCCTTAAGTTAAGGGCTATAAAGTATAAATACTTTATCCCTTTACCCTTAACCCTCCTTTCCTTCCCTTTTCCTTTAAACTAATAATATTAATAATAGTAGTACTAGTAGCGGTAGTAATAGTAATAATAATACTATAAATATCGCCTTCTTATATATAAAGCGAACGCCTTTAAGCTAATATTTATAGAAATAATATATCGTTTAACTTATCGGTGCTTATATTAAAGCTCTTAAATAACCTCGGGCCTTAAAGGTACTATACTTATACCGCTACCGCCGCTTATATCGCCGCCGCTTTTTTAGCTACGCTTAAGCTTATAACGCCCTTATAAGTAACTACGCTATCGCTAGCCCTTACAACCCCGGCCTTTAATAGCCCTCTCGCTACCTTTAAAACCGCTAAGTTAAGCGCTATAAGTCTGCTTTTTTTAGTATGCTTACTTTATATTAACCTTATAACTTAATATAAGTAGTAAGTATTACTTAACGCCGCCTATAATAAGTCTTATATACGCTGCTTATTAAGCGGCCACGCTTATTATAAGTAAGCAGGTCGCTTTAATAGTAGCTACTTTACTTATACTTATACTAGCTATGCTTATAAAGCGGCTTTAGCTATTCTTACTACCGCTAAGTTAGCTTAAAAAGCTAACCTTAGTAATAAAGCGGTTAAAGCGTAATTAAAAGCCGCTACCGCCGCTTACCGCTACTTATACTTACTTAAGAAAATAGGCTATATACTTAAGTAAGTCCCCCCCCTTTTTCCTTACTATGCTTATCGTAGCGATTAGCGCTAACTATTCTTAATTAAGAATACCGCTTTTATAGCGCTATTAGCGGTGCCTTTATTTATCCCCGCCGCCTTTATCTTAACCGCCTGTACTACCCTTTATAGCGCCGCCGCTAGCTTTATCGTACTTACCGCTACTGCCGCCCTTTTAAACTTATTTACCGCCGCCGCCGCTTAGATATTTAAGGTAAAAGGCCGTCTTTATACTTTAAAGGCCGCCGCCGCCGCCTTTAAGGAAAAGGAGGAGGAGGAGGAAAAGGAGGAGGGAAAGGATAATAATAACGATAAGGAAGAGACTAAAAATAAGGATAAGTAGTATAGGCCTTAATCGCTTAAGCCGGTCGGCCTTAAATATAATTTCTTTTTTCTTTCCGCTTTATAAGACGCTATAAGTAATAAAAAAGCTAAGGTTGCTTTTATATTAATAAGGGGTCCTTTTAATACTAACTTAATAGCGCTTACGAGCTTTTATATAAAGGCTCCTTTTTTTTATAAAGGTAGTATAAAAATATTAGCCTAGCTCGCCTTTTATTTCTACTTAAGAAGAAGCTATTAGTCGCTAAGCTTATTATTATTATTTACTAGCTTATAAAAGGCTTCGAACTTGTTTAAAGCGTTAATACTTACAAGCTTTTATATAAGCTCTTAAGTTAAGTTTAAGTAGCTACGCTACTTAATAAAAACCTCCCGCCGCTTACCCTTACTTACTTTCTTTTAATAGGCTGCCTTTACCTCCTTAATTATAAATTTCTCCTTTTATTTAACTAAAATTATAAGAAGCTAAGGGTTTATAACTACCTATTTAAGTAAGGGGTCTTAAGCCGCTTAGTATAATAAGTCTACGTTAATCTTATTATATATTCTTAAAGGTAACTTTTAAAGCTTTATAACCTATAAGTTAATAACTCTTTATACTATAAACTTTATATATAGATAGTTAAGCTTTTTTTTTAAGCGGCCGGATTAGTAATTATAAAGGTTTAACTAAACCTTATCTCTTAGTATAAAACTCTTTACCGAAGACTTAGACTTATTAGCATACCGCTCTTAATTTTATATAGTTACTACTATTACTAATTCGTAATAGTTTATAGTCTCTTTAAGCTTTTAGATAAAGTAAGTAGCCTAAGCTTTTAGTAAAGCAGTTAAGTACTTTTCCGCTACTATATTTACTGCTTAAAGTATTAAGGAGGGGGGTTTAAAGCCGTATAATGCGAAAAAGGGGTTATATTAATAAACGCTTAAGGCCTACTATTTAAAGTAAGCTATATAGCTAAGAGCTAGCGGTCTTAGTTTACTTAGTTCCGGGCTACTATAGCCTATAGGTAAGCCTATACCTCTTAATTAACATGTCTCGGGCCTTTATTAGTTTATAAGTAATATTTAAAGCTAAGTAGCTAAGTAACTTAAAGTAGCTTATAAAAGTACTATTAAAAGCGCCTTATTTAAGTAAAGCCCTTATCGCTTATAATTAAGGTAGGCTAGCTATATATCCGCACTTAGTATTAAAGAAAACGTTTTATATATACCTTTACTTTTATAAAGAGTATTAGCTTAAGCACTACTTCCTTATTAAAGCAGTCTTTTATAACCGATATATAGCGATTCTCCCTTAATATAAGCGGAAGGTCTATTATAAAATCTATTTAAATATATACTTAAAACCGGTTTAAGATTAGTAGTTACTTAAAGAGCTTTTTATAAAGCGCTTACTAAATCTTCGTGCAGCTATAAATATTATAGTTATAAAGGAAATAGCGGATATAGTGCTATATAAAGGGCTAATAAAAATCCTTTATAAGCCTTACCGCTATATCTTACTAAATAAAGTAGCTAATAATATTAAAGTTATAAATTAGCTATACTAGCTTCCCTTAAAGCTCGTTCCTTAGCTTATCCTTTAGCGGGGCGTTCCTCTTACTAGCTTTATTATATAAGAAGCGCTTAATACCTATAACCTACCCTTTTAGCAAAGGTGCCCCCTTAAGTTAATATAGTAGTCCGCTACCTATACCTTTAATTGCAGTTTCGGATTTAAGGAACGTATACCGGACTTTATAGCGCGTCGCATGCTTTTATACGTGCGGTCTTAAGAAGCTAGCCTATTTTAAAAACGCTAAAGGCCCTTATCTTAAAAGATCCTTACCGCTTAAGCGCTTAAGCCTATTTAGTCCCCCGAACTTAGCGCTTTAAGAGGCGCCGGTAAGAAAGGCGGGATACTCGCTTTTATTATAATAAGCGTGTCTACCTTATAAAATAAGGGGGTTAAAGGCTCCTTAATAAGAGTATTAAATAAGGGGGTTAAAGGCTCCTTAATAAAAGAGACCTTAATATATATATATAGCGCTGCCTATAAAATAAGCTATAAATCCCGCGCTTTAATATCTGCGTTTATAGTGCGGTCTTAATCTTGTTAAAAAAGTGCGTTTAAAACGGCGGAGTCCCGGCCTAGCCTATACTTAATTTAAAAGTTAAAGCGGGAAAAATACTTAGCTTAACGGGCTTACTGCTTTAAAAGGTGCTAATAAGTTATAAAATACTTAAGGTTCCGGTAGTCTATAAGGACTTTAAAGCTTTAATAACTACGGAGCTCCGCTTACTATTACTTAAAATAGCTAATAATAGTAAGTATCCTTTTATTATAAATAGCGTAGTTTCTTTCCGCTAAAGTTAGCTTTTTTAAGTAAAGGGCTATAAGCTGCTTTCGCCCCTTTACTTTTTATAAGACTATGCCTTTAAGCGCTTAGCCGTTATAGTCCGCCTTTATTATAATAGTATGGTTAAAATCCTATTAAAGTAGTACTAAAGCTAATAAAAATAAGTCCTTAAGCGTATAAAGCGTACCTTTTTATACAAGTCCTTAATAAAACGCTACCTTTTTCTTTATAATCTTGTTAAATAATATAATAATTTTAAAAAACCCCCGGATAAATATATAATAGTAATTAGCAAAGCTTAAAAAGCTCTATATACTAGTTTAAATTATTAAGATATCTTAGTCTTAAATCGCCTATATCTTAATATAGTCCGCTTAAATGCCTATATTAATATAGATTATAAACTTAAGGTATTTTTTATGCTTTACCTTAAATTCGCACTTATTTAAGTTAAAGTATAAGCTATATAAATAAAGGCGGTTTAAGACTTTCCGTACTTTTTATATATAGTCCTTATATAAGCCGCTGCTATAAATAAGGATATTATCGATATAAGCGGAGGTAAACTTATTAAGGAAATTATAAAAAACGTTATTAATATAACGTTAAAAGGTAGCTAAGGCCTTAGTAAGACTAAAAAAGGTTACTTACTACTTAAATAGGCCGTAATAAGTATAGAAGGCCGTCTTTTACTCCTTACCTTTTATAATCCGCACTTTATAAAACGTATATATAACGTTAAGCTTAGTAAACTACTTCGCTTTTAATAAGTTATAAAGCGTATTAAAGATTAAAAGGAGCAGGTAACGGTCTAGCTATATAATTATATTAAGGGCTTAATAGTTATAGTAAAAGCGGATTCCGCCTCTTAGTTTCCGGATAAAAAGCATTAAGGCGCTTACCTTAAAGCTACTTACCCGGATAAACCCCTTATTTAAAAAGTCCCGAAGCGTCTTTTTAAGCACTAATAACTCGGTCTATAATATGCTATATAGCGGCTTAAAAGGCGCGGGGAACTTCCTTCCCCGCTTATCTATATAAATAAGGATCTTATAATTAACTCTTAGCTTATAAAAGTTAAGCTTATTAGCTTTATACTTTATAAAAAGCGGTAATAAGTTATTAAAGCGCTATAAGATTACTTTTTATAAGTTTATAGGCGATTTTAGCATCTTAATCTTTAAGGCCTTATTAATATCGATAAGGCTTATAGCGTAGATCGCTATACTAGTAATAGCCTTACTTTTTTAATATATAAGCTATTAAACTATACTTATAAAGATTAAGGCAAGCACCTTAAAGGTATTAGCTAGTCTTAATATAGTCCTTATTTCCTTAAAGGCGCCGTTAATATAGCGTAGCTATATTTTTACTAAGCTAAACTATAGCTTTTTTTAGTATAAAACCGAAAAGGACTATATATATATAAGCTAAAGCTTCCTTAAGATTAAAAAGAATTTAAGCTCCGGGATTACGTATACTATAATAAGCCTTAAGTAGCTAGCTACTTTTATAGCTAGCTAGGTAATACTTTTAATCTCCGCACCCTTAATTATACTTAAAGCGCCCTTTACTTAACGCGGGGTAATCTTCTTAATAAGTACTTATATTTAATATATAAATACTTTATTTACTATAACGTAGTACTAATATCCTTTATCTTTAAAAGCGGTAAGAGACTTAAATTAATTAAGTATAACTTATATTAAAGTAAGATTCTTTTTTATATAAGCTACTAGCTTTTACCTTACTTATATTAATAATTATAGCTTTAGGGCCTGTGTTACGGAATCTAAACGGCTATGCCCGGACTCCTTACTTTACTTTTAAGGAAGCCCTACGGAACCCCGCGATAGGAACGCCCGGAGCACGTACTACGAAGGCTCGCCTAAAGAGATATAACGAATATTACTAATCGGACCTTACTAAGGTTTTTAAGATATAACTATAGATAGTTAAGAGCCTACCCGACTATAGTTTACGATATATCTAACTATAAGAGATACCGTAGAAACTATTAAGCGGATTCCGCCGGTATCTTTAAGGGATTTTTAAGGATTTCCGCGGGATATCCTAATTATAGTTCGACCCGTTTTTAACTATAAAAGCACCTTAAAAGATATAGGATAAACCTTACCGCGATTTTTAAGGGATATTTAAGGATATTTAAGGGATTTCCCCGATTATAGTCTATAGTG